>JAFIRS010006819.1:0-31602 GCA_018342105.1 Gonioctena quinquepunctata | reverse complement strand
ATTTCAATACATGCTTTTTTGCTTCACCTGTATGTATGTTTTGATATAAGTAATGGAACTACGAATTGATTTTCACCCACTTCCAGACGTCCGAATCATTTGAAATTTTGCACATGTATTAGGAATCGCTGACAATACAATAATTCCATAGTTATGACCTGGTATTCTCATCAACAGAGGAACCCTGTGTCACATAGCATTCGACCCTTGGTTTGCTACTGTCGATATCTACTCTGTCGAGATAATAATAATGATAAAATAATTTGGAATTCGAAATTAGCTGCCACAGTGGCAGAAATTTAAACCAGACATGTGTACATTGTTTGTCTGTTTTCTCAGAGGTTATACACTTGTGTTCGGAGTTTTTCAAAATATTTCCATTTGGTATTACATAGTTTCTAGTTTTTTGTATATTGTTATTCATTTCAAGACTAGTGAAGTGGTGTATTCAAATCTTGAGATAATATCCCTTGCGAAATCTTATTTTGAAGGAGACAAAGTATGGTTTAATTTGTTTGCAAAAAAAATATTTTTGGAAGTTTTTTGACAGCTTGTTTTTAAAAATTTCACACATTTTTGGTGAATGTTCGAATGGAAAATAAATCTAAGAAAACAATTTTTTTATTCAATCCAAAACAAACAAGATGGTGTGAAAATGTGTCCTCATCACCTAGATGTACCTATGTAGTCACTCTTTATCCATACTGTTTGAATAATCTTCGGTATGTTTAATATTTTTTTTCTCCTCTTCGCTCTCTTTCTTCGATTCTCTTAAAAGGTTTTTTTTCCCTTTTTCTTGGCCACAGAAAATACAGAAAATTTCGGAAAGGAACTGTATTCTTCAAGATCACAAGAGAATTTTGATTTTACGAATTTTTTGTTAATGTGAATTTTACAATAAAACTCCCTATATTGGCTCGATGGGTTACCTTCCGCTTCTGGATTTAGCAGGTACCTCACCCTGGGTTCCTCGAAACCTCAACCGAGCATCCGGGTTCTTTCGGTAATTTCCATCCTCACAAAACCCCGGAAAACAACCGACCTCCCACCTTGCTTTGAACAGGATTTTGCACTCGGCAAAATGGCATCTGCCTTCAGAATTCGCGGCTTTTGACACTGAATTTTGAAATCTTTGTCTTTATGGATTTGTTTGCCCGAAATCAGGTTGAGAAAGAGCTCCCCATCCCCTATTCATCTCGGCCCGTCTCTCTCCACTTACACTTACCTTTTGGAATGGAAGTTGGAGAAAATTCACACCACCCCGTGCACTTCTGCACGGGCCTCAGGATCTCGCAAAAATTTGAATTTTCAGAATCGGAATTTTGAAAAGTATCAATGACACCGTTAGACGCGAATAAAATTGTTCCCTGGCTGAAGGCCATAAATTGAATTGAATTTTTAGTCCTGAAGTGGGCCGAAAATATCAGTAAATTTATCTTCGAGAAACCCTCTTTCTTGACGCTCCTTCTCGATCTCAGAATGTTGACTGAGTGTCGATGAAACAAAACTCAGATTAGGCAATTCTGTGATTGAAATATTGTACACGAGGAGTAACGCTTCTCTGTCCCTCTTTGTGAATTGAAATTTTCCCCTACCACCTCCACGAGCGCAAGGTATTATCTTCAACCATTAATTCGCGATCAAATTTGTTATTCCATATAATTTTGCTGGCACGGGCAAATCGCGCGAGTTACACTCAAGTCACGCTTCTTCGGGATAGCACCGCGACTGACAGGAATGTCAGAATTTTTCGTAGCTGAGGAACTCACATGAACGATGTGATTTTTCATTCTAAGCAATGTTGAAGTTTGTGACAGTTGGCCCAAGCTTTCCAATGCCACAGGAGTAATTTTCAAAGAAACAGCAGCCCTGAATGCCCCATCAGTTTCGGTTTGAAGAGAAAAGGACTTTTCCATTTCGCGAGCTTGGTCTAGTGAATCTTCATTGAAATGTGGAGGTGTGATATTTAGTGCTTGTAGTTGTGGTTTCGTTGAACGGGTCCACATATGGTAGCCGTCCATAATGAATCGATTAAAAAAAAACTAGCCTAGAAATGACTTGAAGGGTATCACGGTTTCTCAATTTGAACAGAGGTGTAGAAAAATACGTAGACTGACCTAACTTTAGGAAATCTGATTTTCAACATTGGTTCACCGGAAAAAATAGGAATAGGTTGCCTAATCGAAACAGGAGGTTTTGGGGTAGGTCTCTTGACGAAGGGACTCCCTTGCGAGAGTCGCGTTATTCGGTTTGAGCGCCCTCCACTGGAGAACTTGAAAAAAGTAATTTCTTCAAGGTCTTGGCCCAGACACCCCCAGATGATCAGAGATTTAATCTGATACGGCCACGCTAGATTCATTGTGAGTGCTACCACTTGAGGATTGAGAAAAGCCCCCGGGAACTTGACAAAAATAATCAGATCTGAAAACTTTCAAGAATACAAAGATTAGCACCCTGAAAAAGAAGTATGATTAGTACACTCAATACGCCAAACCAGTCCTCGAGAGTACGATGCCTCAGGCGACTCCTTGAAATCAAGTCTCCAATCGTAGCTGAAAATCGCAGCGAAATACAATCAGGACTATGCCTTAGTGAAGGGGTGAGAAGACGCTCGTTCGACAGCTATTAGGTATACAACCGGGAAGTTCCAATGTCCTGGCGACGCGCCGAACCTCAACTAGGTGCCGTCGATTATATTCGCTGAATAGCACTTCGCTAATCTTCTCGCTATTCCTAGTAATCGTAGCTGTGAATCTTCCTATTTGTTGTGTCAAGGAGTAGCCGTAACTTGTTCAACCGGATATACTTCATGATTCTCCTGATCGGCAACATCCGCTGTCTCCTGCCTCACGTCTGCAGGAGGGTCTGTCTGATCCGGATACTGCCCCACAGCATCCGGCAGAACCCTTTTGGTAAATGGCCTAATATCATTGACGTGGACTATGTATTCAACGTCATTTCTTCGGACTTTATAAGTGTCCCGTCCTCTCACTTGCGTGATAGGATGGGGAACTGTCATTGTTTTTCCGAAATCCCCAATCAGGAAACAATTTTTTCTGGAAAATAGACAACCGCGTTTTGTATGTTCAATGCGGACCTGCCAATCGGCAAGGAAATGTCTAACGGGTTTTCCATAAAGTGGGATTATTCAATCACCCGAGCGAGGTGGAGTATATCTCAGCAGGAGCTCCGCAGGAGTTTCCTGCATGGCAGAATTTCTGCGGATCCTCAACGCTTACACTGTGGTTGCTAAATGTCGCTTCCATTCACTTTCTGAGCGATCGATCAATTTGGTTCGGAGATACTTTTCCAACTCCTGAACCCGTCTCTCAGCTGGATTGGACTGCTGATGATAAATTGGAGAAAATGTCGCATGGATATTCTTGATCTCCAAGTAACTTCGATATAAGTCACTGTTGGAGATGGAGCTATTGTATGAAATTATGACTTCTAGGCAGCCCCACCTAGCCAGGATCTCCTGATCTAACAATCTCACTATCTCGTCAGAATCAGCAGCAGGACGGCTCTTGTCTCTACCACACGCTCTCCGGTTACTCCCCGCCACATGGCGCCGCCACTGGTTTGGGGCACTGAGGTCTGAGACAGCTGGGAACGGGGATCGTTTGGGGCCCAACCATATATAGAAAAAAAAATGGCTGCCGCTAGGAGAAAAACATGGCCGCCTACCATTGGAAAAAAACATGGCGGTTGTAGGTTAGAATTTCAAGATGTCTGTTATGGGGGCAACGACTGGGTTCTTCAGCGGTATCGAGAGTCTTCACGGAGGTCTGAGATGTATGAAAAAAATATAGCGGTTGTAGGTTAATGTGAAAAAACTCATGTAATGGGGCCGACCCGCCTAGAATGTTTAACGGTATCGAGAGTCTCTTTCCCACGGAGGTCTGATCATTCATAGAAAAAATATAGCGGTTGTAGGTCAAGTGTGAAAAAACTTATGTTATGGGGGGCCGACCCGCCTAGAATGTTTAATGGTCTCGATTGACTACTACGGAGCTCTGATATATGTGAGGTTAGCATGTGAAAAAGCCGCATTGCGGTCCAATCATCCATAGAAAAATTACGGTTTGAGGTTAATAATTCCACTAATATTCAATATTGGAAGACTGACCCCGCCTGAGGGTGTTTAACGGTCTTTGGAGCATGTCACTGATGTCTGACGCATTCATGGGGGTCTGAAACTCAACCATATATGAAAAGAAAAAAAAATAACAGCTCAACGTGAATAAATAAAAAATGTTCATGCGATAGCCGTCAGTCTCTCCATACGCTGACGTTAGATAGGTTTGAATATGCTTTTCGCGGCAAATGATTGCATCATAATTTGACCTTGACTGTACAAAATATTCCCACGGTTCGAGCGTGCCAATTCTAAGAATTCTCCATCTTTATTGCTTCTCGGGATCAGCTAACGACTGAAAAATTCCAAGAATTGGATAATGGTGTCAGCGAATTTCTCAGAAATCCATATCCGCCAACACCTGAATAAACAATCAATTCCGAGAATTATGTTTCGCCACTGATTCTGAGAAATTAATTGCGTCGTAGTTTTATGTTTCTGTTCAATAATGGCATCATCATTCGAAAATTTTCATAGTACAGTCAATCTCAGGCATTTTACCCAGCCGAATTTCTTCATTTTTCCCAATGACAAAGAGGTTGGATATTTTCCATTTTCGGTGGAATTCAGTTCTTGTATTATTCACTAGGTGGCGTCACTATCGTTCAACCTTACACCCTACCGATTTGTTTTTTTTTTGAGAAAAGCATAATTTTTCCATCTTGTATTACTATATGGAAGCGCTCGTGAAAAAAAAATTACTTAAGTCTTTTGCCCTGTTCAATTGGCTAATTATTGTTCCGGACGCCAAAGAGATAAGACGTATATCTTCAGAGCAACTGTGTGATCAAGAAATATCACAGAATGTATGTTTCCTATACATGTACAGGATGTTGGCGATCGTTATGTTATTTCATTGAAAATTCTCCAGATGGGGATATAGGAAAGCCAATATGCAGCGCTGCGACACATGTCAACGTATCACATTATGGATGATAAATGAAGAATAATCAATATGGGAAAAATGGAAATTATTGTTTGGAATATAGAAGAAAGTAAAACATTGTAGAGTGTATTCTTCCAAATTAACCCAACCTAACCAAATTTTTGCGTCCAATGCTATTAAACAAAAGAATAAGTTCTGCAAACGTTGAAAACCGACTATGGCGCGCTCAACCCCTTCGAAAAAACAAAAAAAAAAACAAAATCCATAGTTGATAGAGATTTGTATTCAAATATACATATGGTTTCGAGTGGGTTGTTCCCAACATGGACGTCACATATATACCTGATGACTCAGATAAAGGGTATATTATCGAAGTCGATCTGGAATATCCTCAATATCTTCATGATCAACATAAGGATATACCTTTCTGCCCTGAACATATAAATCCCAAAACAGGGAAACCATCATCGTCTCCGTCTGAACCCACTAAACTGATGGCTACCCTCTACCATAAAGAAAAATATATCATTCATTATGTTAACATGAAACAGGCTTTGTCTAACGGTCTTATCCTCAGAAAAATCCACAGAGTTCTGCAATTCGAGCAGTCTCCTTGGCTCAAGCCCTACATAGATTTAAATACAAATCTCTATCACCTATGAATTTTGTGCCGAAACCTGGACTCGAACCAGGGCCCTCTAGATTATGAGTCTAACGCTCTACCAACTGAGCTATTTCGGCTTACAATCATATGCATACTACAAAGTATATAACGACAACCATTCATATGGCTTGCAAAAAAAAATGTTGAGTGACTATTAGCCTGAAAAGTTATGGGTGGGGGAACATAATATAACTATTTCGAGAAAAAAGTATCTGAAATCTAGGGAATTCTACCATAATCCTACAGGAAACTGTCATAAGAGCCTGTGTATTAGAGAGTGATGGAGATTGTGATTATTCTCTAGATCTAGGGAAAATTATCAAAAAAGGTCAAAGATCAACCCGCCTAACCATCATGACTGGAGCTGAGCTATAACAAGAAGTGCCAGAACAACCCAAGGTGATTTAAACAAAATAATAATAAAAATTAATCAGGTCCTTGCGGACCATCAATTTTTACAGACTCGAGTGAATATAACCGTAATTGACTATTAGCTTGGACTGGGAAGTTGACATCTGACCAATGCAATCCTACTCAATGAACGTCAAACAGGGTAAATACAAAAAAATATATATATTGAATTTTCGAACTGACAACATTTTTGGGAGAGAGAGTTCGGGGATAGCCTCACGTTCGCCTGCAGATTTATTCTCCTCCAATACTCTAAAAATTCAATTTGTCTGGATCGACCTGTCTCGCGGATACCATCATCATTTACATGGATATGAGATTTCTTTGGGAGAATTTCGTAAGAGAGGCGACGTTGGACGATCCTCAAACATTGAACGATTCCGTATTATTACGGCTAATCCCGAACCTTCTTGAGGTTCCTTGCTATATCCTTACCCGATGACATCACTAGTTATATAGATTTCAGCTGAGATTCGATGAGATGGCGGTTTGTACTCATATTTGATATTGAGGATATTCCCCGATACCCCCCGGTACCCCATGGTACCCCCTGGTACCCCCCGGTACCCCCAGGTACCCCCAGGTACCCCCAGGTACCCCCAGGTACCCCCCGGTACCCCATGGTACCCCCCGGTACCCCCCGGTACCCCCCGGTACCCCCCGGTACCCCCAGGTACCCCCAGGTTGCACGAGGTTGCACGAGGTTGCACGAGGTTGCATGAGGTTGCACGAGGTTGCACGAGGTTGCATGAGGTTGCACGAGGTTGCACGAGGTTGCACGAGGTTGCACGAGGTTGCATGAGGTTGCAGAGGTTGCATGAGGTTGCACGAGGTTGCACGATGTTGCATGAGGTTGCATGAGGTTGCACGAGGTTGCACGAGATTGCCTGAGGTTGCACGAGGTTGCATGAGGTTGCACGAGGTTGCACGAGGTGTCCCGAGGTGTCCGGAGGTTGGGGCTGAGATAGATAGACTTATCTATAAATATGATTGATGCGGCAGCGAGTGTCAGTTACATTCGAGACTTCGAAGCGTAAACATGTTCCTGCTACCTGATCCCAGCTGTTATTGCGTCTATCTGAACGGATTGAGATTATTCATGGGCATGGAACCTATAACAATTGAAGATAACACCTTAAAACTGGGTCGAAATACCTATGAACTGACCGACGGGTTGAAAGAACTTCTTACCAAAAAGCAACCCATAAATTTCACCGAACAAGATATTCTCAACTACAAATTGATTCTGGTGCTCACCAATGCACACAAAAGGTCCGATGGAAAAATCATCTCTGATAAATCATGGAAATACATAAACATAATTTCCAAATTATTTCCTCCCAAGAGAAAATGGAGTCCAAAGAAGAGTAAAGAACGAAAAAGGGTCGGCACTCAAGTGACAGATCAGAACAGATCAGAACATGAAGAATGTTCAACAAGAGCATTTAGCGTTGAGATGTCAGACGAAAGGATCGTTGAAGCCATGCGCGAATTAAAAGTGGCAGAACTTCGACGAGACTTACGGAAAAAATACCTAGCCTTGAAATTGGCAGAAATTCGAAGAAACATACGGAAAAAGTACCTGGTCCTGAAATTGACAGAAATTCGTTGAATTAATATAATATGTATTTAGTGAATATTTTCCATTCCATATAGAACAAGAATTGTAAATGATTTATGTTTTGAATAAAGAATAGTGTATAATAACATTGAATTTTATTTTCTCTACATTCTTTTCTATTTTCAGGTACATTGAGAAAGAAAAAACATTTAAAGTGATAACTCGGATCATTTTCCCCAATATCTTTCAATGTTTTAGTAAATTGCAGTTCTGATCATACTGTAACACCACTGAGAGATTCCAAAGCATATTTTTCAACTAGATTTTCAACTTATCCTGAAATTTTACGTCTGTCAAGTATTTTCTGTAGAATTCCCCCCTCCATTGAAGTAATGCACTTTTATTATTTTATTCACTCACTTACCTATTTCGTATTCAAAATGTCTGAAGGCACTCTTCTTTTGGTTCGAAACCATTGAATTCATCCAAATTGATCTTTGCAATGGAACATTCAATTTGTGAGACCCAACTCATACTTGATTGTTTGATCATTTTGAAATATATTTGAATACTCAAGCTATAGAAACATTTTCAATTTCAAATTATGTTCTTTCGAGCACTGAATCTAATGAAATATTTTGACTGGATTTTGGGGAAATGCATGAAAATAACTGCTGCTGCTATGACATCATTCAAGAGCTTCATATGAATTTGTGTGACATCAACCATTTCTCAGAATCGTAAACAGATTCGTTTCCAACTTGTTCTTTGAATAATTATATTTAATTTTGATACAATGCTTCATCTGTGATAAAATGAGTTTCTATTTTTACTTGAAGTTAATGTAAAAGTGGGGTTATGTTTAAAAAAGTAAGGTTAGAATCCCCACCTCATTTGAATTTTGAGGTTATGTTTTCTCTTAAAGTGAGGTTATGTCACTCACAAAGAACGCTGATGTTCGAGGGTGAGACTGAATGACGTCATCGTTTCTTCGACTTGTTCAGACAGGTTTAGACAAGTTTAAACTTGTCTGAACTTGTCTGACTGGTCTCTCTATTCAGGAAACTATTGAATGAAGTGATGACACAGAGCTGCCATCATTTTATTCTAGGTTCTGTATAATAAATAAAAATCAAAGTCTTTATACACTTATTTTATTGATACATTTTTTTAGTATGAACAATAGGTTATCTGTATGGATATAATAATATATTGGCTGATTCGATATATACAATGGCTATGTGAGAGAGAGAGTGATGGAGAAAAAAAAGCATTCATTTTTCGGTTATCACGCTAACACAATAAATGGAAATTTTGGAGAAAGATTATTAAATACAAGTTGGTTGGGGAGTGGAGGTTGGCTATTCATTCATGATGCTATAATGGCCCCAAGCAAGTGTATCGTTCGATCCGGGGATGAGTGTTCTTTTATCGTCGAATGGACTTAGAGCGATTTTGTTTTGTTCAACACTAAAAACATTATGGGCATATGAACGGATGCATCGTTGACTGGTCGATTTTTCCCTCTGATCCCTGAGACAATCGACATAGTCTTCAAAGGAAATTTCATTTTCCACAACATTATATCGGACTCTTTTGGATTTTTTAACACATTTTCCACCCTGAATTCTATAGGTGTATAATTTTGAACGGAGTCCGACGAAATCTGTCATGATGCACCCGTTCGCTTCATCTTTCATCAAACCTGGAATTTTCTTGTTTACCTGCGGAATACCGTACGAGTTTTCGCATGGGTAGTCGCTCGTATCGAATTTTCCCAAGTTCTCCCCGATTAAATCTCTATACACATCATCGCATTTAATTTCGTATATGAGAGAATCCGTATCCGTGTACATCAACTTACACTGATTGGTCTCGAATTTTTTCAACATGAATTTATAGTGAAAATCGTAGACACAAATTTTGGAAATATCAAGAATAGCCATACCGATATAGAGAGGTTTATTGAATATCAGTTCAGACTTGCTCATTTCAATGGCCATCAAGTTGTCATCGAAAATGGTTCGGTTGTGGAATTTTGGGTTACTTATTAGATTTTTCGCCCCATACCTACCGTCCCATTTATTGACCATTTTCATCACTCTGTGCTTCCTGATATTTTCCATGGTCTTTCCGAAAATACTGTTTATGGCTAATTTATAGTTGTTTTTTCCGAATGTGGTTGTAGCTTGGGCGCGTAATTTTGTATTTAATTCAATGTAGGGTTGCAGCCATGCCGATTGTTTGAACTGCAACACTCTGTGAACTTTTTTGAGGAGAAGACCGTTTTCCAAAGCTTGTTTCAGTATTCGATAATGTACGACATAGTTTTCTTTGTTGTACAGGGTGGTCAATAATTTTGGTAATTTTGAACCTGGAGGAGTTCGATGTTCTGCACAAAGTGGAAAATCTTTGTGTTCATCGTGTATCGCTTCAGGGTATTCCAAATCGACTTCGTGAATGTAGCCTGTATCAGAAGTATCCGACACCTCCAGAGCGTTCAAATTATCGAAATTTTCGACCCATTTGAACCCTCCAGAGGGTAAATACTCCCTCATAGCCCATCCATAGAGGTTATTCACGTCCAAGTATAATAGATATTTGGAGGGTTGTTGAGGATCATACTTCTCCCCCATATATTTATTATTCGCTTGAGAGAATCGGTTACAACTCTGACTTATACATGAAAACCGATATTTTATTGTTATGTGACGTCTTTGAAAATTTCCGACAATTGGGTCACGATACTCATGGACTCGACCCCGCTTGGTACTATACCATGCCTGGCTATTCGTGGTCATGCATGTTAAAGTACACAAAGTGCAAGCTGGAGATTATCAAAGATGTCGACATGCTTTTGTTTGTGGAAAAAGGGATTCGGGGCGGTATAAGTCAGTCAGCCACTTTTAATTCGCGCATGGCTTCAACGATCCTTTCGTCTGACATCTCAACGCTAAATGCTCTTGTTGAACATTCTTCATGTTCTGATCTGTTCTGATCTGTCACTTGAGTGCCGACCCTTTTTCGTTCTTTACTCTTCTTTGGACTCCATTTTCTCTTGGGAGGAAATAATTTGGAAATTATGTTTATGTATTTCCATGATTTATTAGAGTTGATTTTTCCATCGGACCTTTTGTGTGCATTGGTGAGCACCAGAATCAATTTGTAGTTGAGAATATTTTGTTCGGTGAAATTTATGGGTTGCTTTTTGGTAAGAAGTTCTTTCAACCCGTCGGTCAGTTCATAGGTATCTCGACCCAGTTTTAAGGTGTTATCTTCAATTGTTATAGGTTCCATGCCCATGAATGATCTCAATCCGTTCAGATAGACGCCATAACAGCTGGGATCAGGTAGCAGGAACATGTTTACGCTTCGAAGTCTCGAATGTAACTGACACTCGCTGCCGCATCAATCATATTCATAGATCCATAGCCCCAACCTCCGGACACCTCGGGACACCTCGTGCAACCTCGTGCAACCTCATGCAACCTCAGGCAATCTCGTGCAACCTCGTGCAACCTCATGCAACCTCATGCAACATCGTGCAACCTTGTGCAACCTCATGCAACCTCATACAACCTCATGCAACATCGTGCAACCTCGTGCAACCTCATGCAACCTCGTGCAACCTCATGCAACCTCGTGCAACCTCGTGCAACCTCATGCAACCTCGTGCAACCTCGTGCAACCTCGTGCAACCTGGGGGTACCTGGGGGTACCTGGGAGTACCGGGGGGTACCGGGGGGTACCGAGGGGTACCGGGGGGTACCGGGGGTACCGGAAGCTACCGGGGGGTACCGGGGGGTACCGGGGGGTACCGGGGGTACCGGGGGGTACCGGGGGTACCATGGGGTACCGGGGGGTACCGGGGAATATCCTCAATATCAAATATGAGTACAAACCGCCATCTCATCGAACCTCAGCTAAAATCTATATAACTAGTGATGTCATCGCCGTGACGTCAGTCTTCATGTTGGTGTTCGAGGATTAGCCGTAAATAATATCGGAATCGTTCAATGTTTGAGGATCGTCCAACGTCGCCTCTCTTACTAAATTCTCCCAAAGAAATCTCATATCCATGTAAATGATGATGGTATCCGCGAGACAGGTCGATCCAGACAAATTGAATTTTTAGAGTATTGGAGGAGAATAAATCTGCAGGCGAACGTGAGGCTATCCCCGAACTCTCTCTCTCAAAAATGTTGTCAGTTCGAAAATTCAATATATATATTTTTTTGTATTTACCCTGTTTGACGTTCATTGAGTAGGATTGCATTGGTCAGATGTCAACTTCCCAGTCCAAGCTAATAGTCAATTACGGTTATATTCACTCGAGTCTGTAAAAATTGATGGTCCGCAAGGACCTGATTAATTTTTATAATTATTTTGTTTAAATCACCTTGGGTTGTTCTGGCACTTCTTGTTATAGCTCAGCTCCAGTCATGATGGTTAGGCGAGTTGATCTTTGACCTTTTTTGATAATTTTCCCCAGATCTAGAGAATAATCACAATCTCCATCACTCTCCAATACACAGGCTCTTATGACAGTTTCCTGTAGGATTATGGTAGAATTCCCTAGATTTCAGATACTTTTTTCTCGAAATAGTTATATTATGTTCCCCCACCCATAACTTTTCAGGCTAATAGTCACTCAACATTTTTTTTTTGCAAGCCATATGAATGGTTGTCGTTATATACTTTGTAGTATGCATATGATTGTAAGCCGAAATAGCTCAGTTGGTAGAGCGTTAGACTCATAATCTAGAGGGCCCTGGTTCGAGTCCAGGTTTCGGCACAAAATTCATAGGTGATAGAGATTTGTATTTAACTGTAGGGCTTGCCAAGAAACTCTCAATTGCAGAACTCTGTGGATTTTTCTGAGGATAAGACCGTTAGACAAAGCCTGTTTCATGTTAACATAATGAATGATATTTTTTTCTTTATGGTAGAGGGTAGCCATAAGTTTAGTGGGTTCAGACGGAGACGATGATGGTTTCCCTGTTTTGGGATTTATATGTTCAGGGCAGAAAGGTATATCCTTATGTTGATCATGAAGATATTGAGGATATTCCAGATCGACTTCAAGAATATACCCTTTATCTGAGTCATCAGGTATATATGTGACGTCCATGTTGGGAACAACCCACTCGAAACCATATGTATATTTGAATACAAATCTCTATCAACTATGGATTTTGTTTTTTTTTTTGTTTTTTCGAAGGGGTTGAGCGCGCCATAGTCGGTTTTCAACGTTTGCAGAACTTATTCTTTTGTTTAATAGCATTGGACGCAAAAATTTGGTTAGGTTGGGTTAATTTGGAAGAATACACTCTACAATGTTTTACTTTCTTCTATATTCCAAACAATAATTTTCATTTTTTCCCATATTGATTATTCTTCATTTATCATCCATAATGTGATACGTTGACATGTGTCGCAGCGCTGCAGTTTGGTTTTCCTATATCCCCATCTGAGAGAATTTTCAACGAAATAACATAACGATCGCCAACATCCTGTACATGTATAGGAAACATACATTCTGTGATATTTCTTGATCACACAGTTGCTCTGAAGATATACGTCTTATCTCTTTGGCGTCCGGAACAATAATGAGCCAATTGAACAGGGCAAAAGACTTAAGTAATTTTTTTTTCACGAGCGCTTCCATATAGTAATACAAGATGGAAAAATTATGCTTTTTCAAAAAAAAAACAAATCGGTAGGGTGTAAGGTTGAACGATAGTGACGCCACCTAGTGAATAATACAAGAACTGAATTCCACCGAAAATGGAAAATATCCAACCTCTTTGTCATTGGGAAAAATGAAGAAATTCGGCTGGGTAAAATGCCTGAGATTGACTGTACTATGAAAATTTTCGAATGATGATGCCATTATTGAACAGAAACATAAAACTACGACGCAATTAATTTCTCAGAATCAGTAGCGAGACATAATTCTTGGAATTGATTGTTTATTCAAGTGTTGGCGGATATGGATTTCTGAGAAATTCGCTGATACCATTATCCAATTCTTGGAATTTTTCAGTCGTTAGCTAATCCCGAGAAGCAATAAAGATGGAGAATTCTTAGAATTGGCACGCTCGAACCGTGGGAATATTTTGTACAGTCAAGGTCAAATTATGATGTAATCATTTGCCGCGAAAAGCATATTCAAACCTATCTAACGTCAGCGTATGGAGAGACTGACGGCTATCGCATGAACATTTTTTATTTATTCACGTTGAGCTGTTATTTTTTTTTCTTTTCATATATGGTTGAGTTTCAGACCCCCATGAATGCGTCAGACATCAGTGACATGCTCCAAAGACCGTTAAACACCCTCAGGCGGGGTCAGTCTTCCAATATTGAATATTAGTGGAATTATTAACCTCAAACCGTAATTTTTCTATGAATGATTGGACCGCAATGCGGCTTTTTCACATGCTAACCTCACATATATCAGAGCTCCGTAGTAGTCAATCGAGACCATTAAACATTCTAGGCGGGTCGGCCCCCATAACGGATAATGAAATTCTTAACCTAAAACCGTCATACTTTTTTCTTCTCTATGACTGCGAGCTCCAATACGGCCCCCTTCATAACGTACGTCAGCTGTCTCAGACCTCAGTGGCAACCTCCAGAGGCTGCTGAACATCCTACAGGCGGAGGCTCGGCCCCCAAATTTTCCTTAACCTACAACCGCTATATTTTATTTTTAATTTCCCTACACCCAATATTTTTTCACACTTACTAACCCCCTATATCCCTAACATAACACCGTAGAGAGACTCTCGATACCGTTAAACATTCTAGGCGGGTCGGCCCCCATTACATGAGTTTTTTTTCACACTTAACCTACAACCGCTATATTTTTTCTATGAATGATTGGACCCCCCCTTTAACGTTCTCATACATCTCAGACCTCCGTGAGAGACTCTCGATACCGCTGAAGAACCCAGTCGTTGCCCCCATAACAGACATCTTGAAATTCCTAACCTACAACCGCCATGTTTTTTTCCAATGGTAGGCGGCCATGTTTTTTTCTCCTAGCGGCAGCCATGTTTTTTTCTATATATGGTTGGGCCCCCAAAACGATCCTCCGTTCCCAGCTGTCTCAGACCTCAGTGCCCCAAACCAGTGGCGGGAGTAACCGGAGAGCTGCAGGGGTTCTGGCGCAGATGGAACTGCGCCAGAACCCTTGTAGTCTATCTACTGATGATATAATAATTTCCTCGGTTCGACTTTGAATATGTCGGCAAGCTTAAAGGTATCGGAAATATTTGTTAGTACCACATGTGTGATTCGCAAATGATCGGACCATAATTACGATAGTGCCCTCGCAGCCTCTGGTTCGGAAAGCACTACTCAATTTTGTGAGAACAATAATAACGTAATTCTCTCCCTCTTGAACCACTATTGGTTCGTAATGAATCAAAGCTGGTGACAAGCGTAAAGAAAACTTTAGTATAACTGAACTTCTGAATAATGGTTACATCAGGTTTTATACATTTTGGGAACAATGACTTACTGAATAAAAATGGAAAGTTAACAATTCCTAGATCTTTGGTATAAAAGATAAAGTATGGTATATTGCAAAGTGATACAAATTCGGAGTACGGGAAATAGCAAGGTGTTCAGAGATAATTATTGGTAGAGAGATAAAAGACCGGGTGGATATCTTGTAGCATCAGCAGAACTACTAGAGGGCTCCACAATAGAACCGACTTCTGAGACTACATAGGCGTACCTATTGAGTTATCTGAGGTAAAGAGAATAAGGTAAAATAATCAGTGGAAAAGAGGTAAGATGCATAGACGTGCATTGAAATCATTTATATGGGTATTTTTTATGTGAACATATTGAATTAAATTCAAAGGGAAACTAGCTAAAAAAAATTGAAAATAGTAAAAAATTAGTAAAACAAAAAAATATTTTTTGTTATGATGTCTGATTGTGAAAATATATGAATAAATATAAAATAGAAAAAATATACAGCAATCACCTCATCATAACAATATATATATATAATTTTTCTTTGAGTTTTATGGGGTTTCAGGTCCGTGGAAAAATAATATTTCAAGAATACAACATTGTTTATCCAAGAAAAAGACGTATCGTTCTGGGATTCCGGAACTTCTTCAGTTTTACATTCGTTTATGCAATTCTAAATAGCATAGTGGGTATAATTTTTCATTCGTTAATACAACACTGGAAAAAAATTGTGAGGTTATATTATGTAATAGATAGAATATTTCCTATGTCTTACCTTGAACACTTGTGCGAATAGACGATTGAAATCAAAAGATTCGTATATTAGTAAGATATGATCTGATGTTGGACATTATATCTACTTATTCAAAATATAATCCTGTTTTTGAACTACAAAATATAAAAAATCTATGAATCCAAATAGAGACAATATTTGTAACATATCATTTTCTGCTTCGTTTTAATCTTTTCAGACGCTTACTCCCAGGCGAAGTGATAACCAGTATCGAGAAATAGGTGAAAAATCTAATAAATAATTGAATAATAATACTGGTAAAATCTTTAGTGAATTATGCAGCGCCTTCTCTTTACCGTCGATTCGTTGGCCTACCGAATACCGGAAACTACTCTAGCCACTTACTTCTCCAGCTCTTGGAGGGGTATGGAAAATGAGCGATCGCAAATGAATTATTCAGGAATTAAATAGAAGTGATTCCTTTGTATGACGATAATATATAATTTCTACTGGTGATAACTTTCCTGGAAATGGTACGATGAAGACTACCGATTGGACGGGGCATAACTTGATATTTGATTTCACAATCTCGTCGGGATATAGGACACATGGAGATGTCTGCGTGTTTCTGCTGTTCTGCGAAACGATATTTGGTTATCCCATTTGGCGCATATGATGACAGTTTATTGTCTATGGTGCCAGTAGTACCAAATTGCTTTGTATTTTTTGCGCTAAGCTCTTTTCTTTTCCAACCCTGGTGTCATTCTGCTCGACACCATTTTTGTACCTCCTCATTGCACGTCGGCTGGAGTATTCGAAAACGCTTTTTATGTATTGTATTTGCGTTCCAATCTTTTGTTCAAATATTTCGTTTGGAGCGCCACTCACTATTCAATATGGAAATGCCACCTACTCTGAACGTAATCTGCGTATCGGCTAGCCGTCAAGTACACATTCAATGATAATGAATTTGGTATATTTCTTGAGACCGAATGAATGAAAGAAATGCAAATAAAATAAATGAAGGGGGGAGAAGAGATAGATGCTCTTCAATGGACCCTCTCCTACTCTCTCTGGACTGTCCTGAGTTATTTTTTGTAAAAAAAACGTTTGAGTAATCAGATCTCTTCATCTCTGATTTCCGTTATGCTATTATTGATATTATCATTATTATTGCTATATAATTTTTGCAATTATAATTTCATCTGAAAATGGGGAGTGTTTCATTTGATCGAAAAACAAATGACTCAAGGGAATATTTACATACATTTTAATGTTAAATCCCAGCTTTGCTTACTATCGAAAATATTTTTGGTACATTTGCAATTTTCATTTCTTCCGCAGTCCTGCATAAAGATTCAATCTCACATGTAATTTGACTATAACTGCTGTTCTGCCAATATATTTTTTTATTTCTAATAATACAAAAAAAATGGAACTTTCAGACCTTCAACTGGACAGAAAAAGGAACGATTCTCTCTTCTTTCTTGTGGGGATACATAATATTCCAGCTGGGAGCAGGATGGTTGGTGACGCACTATGGTGCAAAATGGTTTGGTGTGGGGGCCATCGCTATTTGTTCCTTAATGAATCTGCTGATTCCAGTATCAGCCACAACTTTTGGAATGTGGGGAGTTGTGGGTTGCAGAATTATCCAGGGAGCATCGCAAGGATTCATTTATCCTTCATTATACTACTTGATGGCCCAGTGGATACCACCTAAAGAACGAGGAATGTGTGGCATCATTTTTGGAAGTATGTAATCTACATAAATTCATCCATCACAACCGGAGATTGATTCCACAGTTCAGTGGTATGTTCGAACTAAGAATAGATAGCGGCGACTACAAAATCAATTCTTTCTGTCGGTGCAGCGGTGATGGATATAATCTATGATTGAATTATTTGAGTACAAAATGGCTTTGTTGCTGTTTTGCAGAACTTTCACCACTCAAGCATTCCAATAGGCATACTTATGGTAACTCTTTCCCACCTTTGAAACAATTTTTAAATTATATGAAATGAACAATTATATTCATCAACAAGAATTAATATATACATATTTCCGACTATTCTCCTCATTGTTTTCAAACCAACCGAATTGCCAAAATTCCAAACAGAGAACCAATGTGATCAGTTTTATAGTAATAAATGTCTTCTCGCCTTATTATACAGATAGAACCACAGTAGATTCGAGATTATTTTGCGATAAAACCACACTAGGTCCTGTTAGAATTGTATGTCAACGCATTTGATTTCTAGTACCTAGGCGACCCAGATTTGCTCGGCGTTTTTTTTTTCTCTGAGATCGTGTTTTTCCAGAAAAGATGCTCAGTTGGATACTAATCACATACTGATTACATATGAATCATATACTGATTACATATGAATAATTGAGGTTATTCGTATTCGGATAATGTTATATAGCGCCATCTCGAAAATTTTAGAGAAACCAGTAGGCTAACATCCAATAGCAACAATGCGAGTACCACAAAAATTCACTAGATGGCGCTATACATTGTCAGCACAAGAGCAGATAGTGATTCGTAATATTTTTTTTAATCGCGTGTTGCGGAGAGAGCGCTGATTTTAATAAGGTTATTTACTTGCGCGATATTCACATTGATGACACCTTTCCGTCGCATTCTGCAAGAATGCCTTGACCTTTAACGAGGGCACTCACCAATATAATTACAGCTTTCCGCATTGTCTCCCACGCTGGGTTAGAGAATAAGTTTTCTCCACTTTCTTCTCACCGAAGAACTTTCGCATATGTGTATGTGTATGTAAAATCAAACCGAAAGGGCCTTTTGAGAAGACCTGTCCAGAGCACGCCAATTAGACCAGACCAGATTCTGGGTTAATCATCAACGTGACGCCATTTTATCCAATATTCATATACCGATTGTATTGGAAATACATTTAATTTTTTGGAAACCACTGAGCGCTATGGAACCGTAACATTGGTGCTTCGAGCCCTAATCTAACTGGATTTTTTATTGATTTGAAACAAATATATTTTTCTTCACAAAATAATCATTTTTGTCTTGAAATCTGCTCAGTCACTTCACCGCTGAAAAATTTAACTACCTAATTTCTTTTCTGCAAGGTCCGCCTTCATCTCTTGTCCGAACATCACCTTAGACCACTGATAATTATATAATTGGTTAAAACACTCTAGTTGAGCAATATCAAAATCGAAAATTGCCCTCAATCAAGTCAAAAAGTTTGATCTCTTTTTTGAAAATTTGGCCGCGTTGAATAATCTAGGATTTTTCACCGATCAATGGAACTTTATATTAGACCTGATGGTGATGAAACCCTTATATCATGCTATGTTAGTTGTTTCGAATTGAAACATGGTTCATCGGAAGTGCCAAATTATGATAAAATCATGGATTAACAAAAAATATTGAGTTACATTAGATTCGATTAATTTTACTGCTCAGACCACATCACCAAGAGAACCAAATACATCGGAATTGCCCTCATACCCTTATATCATGCTACTGTTAGTTGTTTTGAGTTGGAACATGGTTCATTGGAAGTGCCAAATTATGATAAAATCATGGATTAACAAAAAATATTGAGTTACATTAGATTCGATTAATTTTACTCCTCAGACCACATCACCAAGAAAACCGAATACATCGGAATTGCCCTCCCATTTTGAACTTAAAATATCTTTATTTTTCGTGAATTAATCACTCACTCCACCGAGCTACAGGTTTTGAGGCTGGTGGAAAATACAATCACTTTGCTAAACACTAACAATAGTGCTCATATTGTTTTTTTTTTTTTATGTTCTGGTTCCCACGAAAAGGGATATCTTGTAATATTCAGAGAACATCGTGGGAACCTAGGTAAAGAAGGTAGGAGTTGGTGTTCTTCTTAAATTTCTGAAGGTTGTATGCCTCGGGGAACACCTCCCTAGGCAATGAGTTCCAAAGCCTCGCTGTTCGTTGGATGAACGAGTCTTTGGAAAGTGATGTTCTGCAGGTCTCCAAAGTGACCACGAAGGGGTGTGATGACTGAACTTGACGGGTTAATCTCGAAGAGACTGCCAAAGCAGAAACGATTGTTGATATTTCAGAAGAGCATCGCCCATGAAAATATCTATGAAATAGAGACAAATCGTCAACTTTTCTACGGTGTTCCAGACAAGTGAGCGAGTTTGTAAGCGAGGCATCACCGATGAGACGAATTGCCCTTTTTTGGACAGAATCCAATAGCCTCAGGATATGTTTAGGTGCCGCACTCCAAATATGGGAACAGTATTCCAGGACAGGTCGGATCTTTGCCTTATAGATCATAAGCAGCTGACTGGGGGTGAAATAGTTCTTGGCACGAAACAAAAAATCAAGTTTTTGGGATGCACTTTTGGCAATGGACCTCACGTGATTTTCCCAGGAAAGGTTATTGCTGATAGTAATACCAAGCATCGATATGGATGGCTTCAGTGGTATGGTTACTCCTGACAAAGTTATGTTAGGCACAGTGAGATCGGCTTTTCTAGAGTAAAGACATGCTTGTGTTTTGTTTGCATTGAATTCTACCAAGTTATTAGATCCCCTTTCGAGAATTGTTGCTAAGTCCATATTTATAATATTAACATTTCTTCCTCGTTCATTTCTGGTTTCACGGGCTGATATAGGGGCCCTGGAAGAGAAAGCGGTATGGAGGGTACTATCATCGGCAAAGCTGTGTACTGGACATGAAGTTGCTTTCAACAGGTCGTTGATGTGAAGTAGAAATAGTGTTGGTGCGAGAATAGATCCTTGCGGAACACCAGCATTTATGAGTAGAGTGTCAGATGAAACTCCATCGACCACTACATGGAGAGACCTGTTTGAGAGAAAACTAGCAAGCAGAGAACACAGCTGAGGGGGCAAGCCATAAGACGGAAGCTTGGCGAGGAGTCCCTGGTGCCAAACTCGATCGAACGCCTTGGAGATATCTAATGCCACAGCTAAAGTTTCTCCATACTTTTCAATAGATAGCTGCCATATATGTGAGACGTGAGCGAGCAGGTCACCAGTTGATCTCTGATGGCGGAAGCCATATTGCCTATCGTTGACAATTCCTGAGTCTTCCAGATATTTCATGAGCTCGATGTTGATGGCTTTTTCCATGACCTTTGAAATAATAGTCTGTAGGTTGTAGGTGGCCTTTTGGAGGGAGGTATTGCAATTTTCCAATTGGACGGAAATACCCCCAAATTGTAAGAGTGGTTGAACAACTTGCAAAGAACAGGTGTTAGTTCAGGGGCACATTTCTTGAGAACAATCGGCGGGATTCCGTCAGATCCACAGGTGTTGAGACCCAGCAAAATCTTTCTGATAGTACGTTGGCGAAAGGTAATCTCGGGCATGTGACTGTCAATAGGTGTTGGGCCTAGCCCTACCGTGTGACTAGGCCGTCGGGACGGGAGAACCTTAGACAATCCCAGACACCTCTGGGCAACGTCATAGGTCCCCCTCCCAAATAACATGGTAGCGTGATTAGTAGCTCTGGCGAACTCTCACACGAACGGTGACTCGTCAAACGTTACACGAGTAATATCAGGTCCAAAGTCTGATATGGCGGTGACCCATCAAACGCTGACAGGAGGAGTCTTGTTAACATGGGTACCCAGGGGGAGGAGGATAGCCCCACCGGTTTCACCGCCGGTGCCTCTCCACATGGTGTTGGACTCTGGGGGGCGTGGGCTAGATAGTGGGTCCAATGGAAAACAATACCGTAATTCGGTAGAGACGGGGGAGTCTTTCACCTATGGGTTGAGGTGACTGTATTCCCTGCTGACTCGGCGGGGAGCGGCGCATTAACCCGCTCGGGTACTGACATCCCATAGCCAGTAGCTTGTCTTATCAAGCGGCCCCACCGTGGCTGAGCTATAACGGTAGCTGGGTTGACCTAGCGCGCTGATTGGGCGTATCTCAATTTCAGATTCCCCCTGTTAATTTAGCAGCACAGTTTAAACCGGAAGGTAGGTCCTGTGCTGTTGATGGGGGGAGGAAGAGCGAAGCCCAAACTGAATGCAGGAGGGTTAGCTCGCGATATTCACGTCTTTCGAGACAGTTTTTGATTGATTTGTCAATAGGTGTAATGTTCGGGGGTTGTTTTCCCGATGAATCCAGAGTGGAATTTCCAGCAAATAGGTGCGCAAAGATTTCGGCTTTTTCCTGGGCAGTCGTTGCTAGTGTTCCATCTTCTTTGGTTAGAGGAGGAAATGAGCTGGAAGTGAAGTTTCTTTCCACAGCTTTGGCGAAAGACCAAAATGAACGGGATCCGTTAGGACATTCAGCAAGTTTTGATCTTATTTTGGCATTGTGGGCATCTTTTGAGCATTCTATTGTCTCTTTGCATATGCCTCTAGCCTCGACATATGCTGCTCTGGTCTCAGGGCCCGGATTTTTTAGCCATCGATGGTATGCTGCCTGTTTGGAAGCCACAGCTCTAGAGCAGTTTCTGTTAAACCAGGTCTCATCGGATGATGTTCTTCTTTCGGTATTCGGTATGTAAGTTTGCATCCCCAACATGATGATTTCAGAAATTGTCTCAGCACATCGTGTTGGATCTACTGAAGAGAAACAAACTCTCTTCCATGGAAACGCTGGGAAAAACATACGAAGACCTTCCCAGTCGGCCGAATTGTAATGCCACATGAGACGGGGTGGTATTGTGCAGCTCGATGGTAAATGGAAAGAGCATGTTGTGGAGATGAGGGTGTGATCAGAGTTTCCAAGTGGGGCACAAACTTCTATTCTACTAGACATAAGTGAAGCATTTGATAGAGTTTGGCACGAAGGCCTGCTCTGCAAATCAATCGATTTCCACTTGCCTTTGAGCTTGGTGGAGTGGATAATTTTGTTCCTCATGGAAAGGATATTTCAGACCAAGGTTGACAATTTCCTCTCGGGCTCGAGAGAAATTGAGGACGGTGTTCCTCGGGAGGCACTATTGTCTCCTGTATTATACACACTGTTCACCTCCGATATACTACGAACCGAACAAGTGAAAATCTCCCTGTTTGCCGATGATAAGGCCTCACTTCCCTCATCAGCCAACGACCTGATGGGTGTTGTTCATTTGCAGAATGCATTAAACGACCTCAAGCAGTGGTACCTGGAGTGGAATATGAAGTTAAATCCCGATAAAACACAAGCGGTCTCGATAGGTCGCAAGAGAAACAACCCGGAGAATGGAGTGACTATCTCTGGAAGGAAGATAGAATGGTCGCAACAAGTACTCAAGTACTCAGGGGTTACCGAGGATCGTCGGCTCACCTGGAAGCCGCATGTGAATATTATCAAAAACAAAATTACTGAGAGAATCTGCGCACTTCACCCTCTGATTATTGAAAGAAGTAAACTTTCTTTGAAAAATAGAGTAAAGATCTATAAAATGATGTTCAGACCTGTCATTATGTATGCCTCAGCCACCTGGGGCCAAACCTGTAGCACTAGCATTCGCGTCCTGGAATGGGCGCAAATGAAAGTCCTGAGGTTGATAACGAACGGTTCGTGCTATGTGCGGAACAATCGGATACTCGAAGAGTTGAACCTGCTTTCCATCATGTATATAATCAGAGACCGCAATTGGGAAGTATTCGATTGCTCAATAATCCACGAGAACCCCCTCGTGAAGGGAGCTACTGATCGTCCGCGTTTGAACGTCCCAGGCACACCCTGGAGTGATGGGCTATCTATCAACCTATCTCGGGTAGTGAAAGCTGCATCTTCTATAGAAATTAATTTTTTCAAAATTCAGCTTTAAAATTCTCTCTTGGCTATTCTTGAGAACTACCGGGCTGGAGACCGGTCTTCAGTCCTTGTCCAGTCAAAATTCCAAATCAGTGAATGGCTGTTGCCCATTTGTTTTAAGCTCAAAGAGTGAGAGCTACACTCGTGTTTAGTAAATGTGATAGAATATTCTGAACAATATAAATACCGTATTCGGTAATATAATAATGGGCACCATGGGTTCTCCAAGCACTGCTCCAATATCTGTTTTTTCTGTCAGTTCAATAAACTCACCTCTATGGAGGATATTCTGAAAAAATTCTGGGAATTGGAAAGTGTCCCTACGGTTGTATCCACATGTCCGGAAGATCAATCATGTGAAGGAATATTCATAAAAACACATACTCGTAACGGCATAGGCCATTACACAGTTTTGTTACCGTTCTGTTCCGATCCCCCTACATTACCGGGAATTCGAAATCTTGCACTCAACAGATTCCTGTCTTCATTAGAAAGACTCCTCGGTAGAAATTCCCAAAATTACATTGCCGCTTGCACGCCTACGTCTTGTGCACCGATACCAGAGAAATGTATCGGAAGATTTTGCTTGAAAATTCGCAACTTAATTACCAGATCATCCTTTGGAGATTTTCGCCAGATGTTCCCATTGAGTATTACAACCTCACTACTTCAGTTCATGGGGTGTCGAGTAGTTTCTGTATTGCTCTCCGCATACTTCATCAGTTGGCTGAAGATGAGGGTCAACACTTTCCGAAGGCATCTTTAGGTATAAAACAAAACTCGAATAGAGATGATTCTGTATGTACTGTTTCATCCCCTAGTGAGGCCCGAATACTCCGTTTGGAACTGGTACAACTCCTACAGAAAAGTGGATTCGATTCACGGAAATGGTCTGGTAACGAACACTCTTTGCTGTCGGACTAACTTACATCCCATTTACCCATTAACCCACTTTAGTTTACTTCGGATTCCGCTGAATTGACATTGGAAATTTTGGGATTGAAATGGCACCCGTTAGATGATTGTTTCATATTTTCCGTGCAGCCCTTGGAGAAGAGACCTTGCACAAAACGTAATTTGATATCAGAATTACCTCGTATTGATGATACTTTGGGTTTTAATTCTCCCTTACATAATATTCTTGAATAAAAATGTTATTCAACGAATGTGGACTTCAGGTATAGGGTGGGCTGATCCTCCCAGTGAGGATATTGTTCGCATTTGGGAAAAAGATAAATCAGATTAATCTTCATTATCAAAATTGCGTATTCCTCGTAGATTTATTGCTCTCCACCCTGTATATATGGATTACAGGGTTTTGTGACGCCAGTAACAAAAGTTATGCTGCAGTTATATATCTAATCTAAATCGATTCCAGTAATGATGTTACTATACATCTTGTATGTTTGAAAACAAAAGTCTTTCTAGGCTGTACTCCTAACTGAACTGATGAAGTTCATTTTAGATTCATATCAAAAGAAAGTTGGGATAAATAAAATATATGCTTATGTCAGATTCTCGAGTAACCCTTTTTTGGATCAAAGATTCCCCGATTTTGCCTCGTCAAAGTAATTTAACTACGACAATGATGAACTATTATCATAGAAAACATCTTCATGCAAGATTTCGTACTACGAAATTTTTTTTCTCAATGTTTTTGGATTTTATTACCGAAACGAGCTATAAACAACTGCTGGAAAATCCACCCTGAGATTTTCCAACCTCCAAAGGACAATTTGCCTTTTTCGCGTATATCTCAAATCAAACCCTTTTCCCACTCAGCGGTCAATTTTGGCGGAGCTTTTTTCATAACCATGAGTGGTCATCGAAATATTGAAACTTGCAAAGCATACTTATGTATTTCTGTGAGTCTTGCCACAGGGGCAATACAACTCGAACTTGCTAGCAGTCTCTCTACCGATATCTTTTTAGCTGCTCTACAAAGATTTATTGCTCGACGAGGTCGCATTTCTGATATTTATTCAGATCAATCAATTAATTTCGTTGGTGCCAGTCGAGAACCAATTCACCTCATGAAAGGCGCCGCGACTCATGAAACGGTGAATTCCCATTCCAATCCCGCTTCAAGTCCTCATTTTTCAGGCTTGTGGAAGGCCGGGGTGAAGTTTGTAAAAAATAATATTGCCCGCGTAATGGAACAACATATGTTTACCTATGAAGAATTCTACACCGTGTTAGTCTTGATCGAATCCATCCTCAATTTATGTCCTTCGATTCCAATGAGTGCAGATAGAGATGACGTTAACGCCCTTACTCCGGGACACTAATTTATTCGATTGTTTCGAACTCGACTGATGTTTTCATGTTGTGCTCCTCAATTTGTAAAGGTAGTTAATCGAAGAATTTCTAGCACTAAAGTCTCTCCGAGGGAATGGAAATATCATAATTCTACCAGCTGACGAAAGCAACGCGACGATAGTTATAAACTCCAAAGATTACAAGACCAAAATAATCGCATTGCTAGATGATCCAGCCTACAAGAAAATAACGACCCAGCCAACGACCCACCTGGAAAAGACAACCAGGAACATATTCAGAAAGTCACCAATCGATAAGGAAATCAGAAAAAAACTCATCCCAAGCAGGACAGAAATCATCAAAATGTCCCAAACTCCATAGGCTTTCCAAGATACATGAGCCAGGGACACCTCTCAGGCCGATGGTCAGTTCTATAGGATCACAATTACATCAACTTGCGAAATTTCTTGCTAAAGCACTGCAACCTCATGCAGAGAAGGTCAACTGATACGTGCAAAATTCGGATCACTTTATGAAAATTTATAAGTCACAAACCAAATGCCATCCTAGTGAGCTTCTACGTTACATCATTATTTACTCAGGTACCTACTCAAGAAGCTCTGAAAATAATCAGAAACAAGTACAAGCTCGAGAAACACATAATCACTTTGGCGACTCACTGCATCAAAAACACCTATTTTATTTATGATAACCAACAATACAGACAAGTAGAGTGAGCATCAATGAGATCTCCACTATCACCGGTCATCACTAACCTTTCCATGGAAGAAGTGAAAATAGAAGCACTCACAACATCGAGCTTGAAACCGGAACTTTGGCTGAGATACGTTAATGACATACTTGTGATTTGGATACATGGACATCAAAAACTATTGACATTCTTCAACCACCTTGATGGAATTCATCGGCAGATGAAATTCACTATGGAAGCAGAAGAAGAAAACAAACCGGTCTATCTAGACGTTATGATCAGGAAGAAGCCCGACGACACCCTGGGTCACACAGCATATCGCAAAAAAACTCATACTGATCGACACTTGAACGCAAATTCCCATCATGATCCACAACGAATCCACTCAGTGGCGAAGACACTAATAACTCGATCACCAAGATTGACGGGCAACGACTACATAAAAGAGGAATCGGATAATATCGAAACGACCCTCCAGATGAATGGGTACTCCAAGAGAACTATCATAGCAGCATCTAGAATCAGCAAGAAACAACGAGAGGATCAGAAACCACCGATTGGCAGAACATTCTTACATACATGAAGGGTACAACGGATAGGATCAGTACAATTCTTCATCGACACAATATCCTCACAACGTTAACAACCGACCGTACAATGGAATTTACCCTCAGAAATCCCAAGGACCGTATACCACCAGAGAGGCAAGGGGTCTATTAAATAACATGTGGAGCTTGTGGAAAGACGTATATATGCCAAACAAACAGAAAGAGAAATAGAAGATTTCTATACGAAACAAGGAGACCACATCGTCACTGTTCCAACATGTACTAACAACAGGACAAAGCATAAACTTTAATGACACTCGGACATTGGCAAATGATGAGAATTCACACTCAAAAACAACGAGTGAAGCCATCGAAATCGAAAAACGACTACATAATAGGAACAAAAGGGATGACGGTCAGAGACTATCAACCATATGGCGATCTGTCTTGACCCACCGACAATGTATTCAACGACAAAACATCAACGGAGATGGAATTCCGACGCTTCCAGCAGAGCGTTCTTCCAGCTACATTCATGACGATCTGGCAACGGCGCATCCAAAAGAGACCTCTTTCGGCCTGATACAAAATAGAACACGAACGAAGGAGACCGATCGTGACGATCGTACACAATTGAGCAACACCCGTGGCGATCTGGAAACAACACATCCGACAACGACGTCTTTCGGCTCTACAGGCAACAGGGCACGAACGAAAGAACCGATCGTGATGATCAAGCGCAATCGACTTACCACCATCACAAATTGAGGAGCCCAACACGAAAACGCCAGTCGTGTTCGAAACAATCGAATGAATCAGACATCACCTGAAGATGGCAAATGTGAATTTGCCGAAACGCATCGAAATCGGATTTCTTTAGGAATACAGAACGCAGACGGAAACCCAAGAAACTATCTCTATTGGGACGCACATGGGACGAATTAACAGCGGGGTTCGAAAAAGCGGTGAAATACAGATTTTTATACTGAGCGTGTAGGTGGCGCTGCCGGCAGAGATATATTTGGTATATAATGCCATGCATTTCACCGACGAATACCAACCCAAAATTTGGTAGCAGCGCCGTTTATGTATTGACGAAGTTTAAGCAGCAACTCTGAACCATATTCTCGATATATTGTAGTTTTGCATACTTTGAGGATACTTTTATTTCACGGGGAAGGATATTTGTGGGACTAGTTTGTTGACAGCTCTATTCACTTTATTATTGAAGATTTTCCCACAAATAGAAATTAGGCAATAAACAATTATTTGTTTGAAGGTTGTAGACGATGTGGTAACTTGATTACTATCGTTTCGGACGTCCATCGTCCTGATGTATTCAAAAGGTTTTCACGGCGTTTCGAATGCTTGTATCTGCAATCGTCTTCAGGTGAATACTGACAAGGTTAGGTGCTACTTACCAATTTATATGACTGTCGGCGTAATGATGCGTGCAATTCCGCCATGTGCAGCGGTGCGTGTAATTTCGCGCGGTGTGGTGGTGCGTGAAGTTTCGCACCTCTGCAGCCCGCCAGAAAAAGCAATCAGGGGTTTCCATACGTTCATGATTTCAACGTTTGGTTGACTAAAGGCGTTATTGGCTCCAATGTAGGCGGCCTCGTTGAACTTTTGTTTGAACCAATGCTCCTCTCTATGTAGAACACTTGCGTCGTCCCATAGAACTCGATGATGCTCAGTCCAGGCGTGGTCAGCAATTCCCGATTTTGATGTTTCTCCACGTTGAGTCCATTTCTTGTGCTCATCCAATCTCACCGATAACGGTCTCTTTGTCTCTCCAATGTAGGAATCCCCGCTCTCACATGGAACTCCATGAATGCAATTCTTACTGATTTCATTTTTGTTGTCAGGTTTGGTCTCGGTCAGGAAACTCCGTAAAGTACTGCCGGATTGGAAGCAGCTCTTGATGTTGAACTTGTTTCCGATCCTTCTGATCTTCTCGGAGACACCTCTGATGTACGGAAGGCAGATCACTGGGCTTTGTTGTTGCTCTTCAGATGTCTTCGTTCTCCGGAGTTGTTTCAATACTTCTTCTGGGAGTTTCTTGGGATATCCATTCCGGTGGAGGTCCTCTCTGATGTGGTTCAATTCAAACAATTATTGGATATGGATACTTTCATAGTTCAGCTTTCAACAAGTTTTTATGTAACTTGCTTCGTTCATATATCTGTCCTTCCGGTTCAAAATTTGTAAGTTGATTTTGATCCCCTTCTAGTCGTTTGATCAATTTGATATTTGGCAAATGTTCATGATTCCGGTAAATTTTTTTTCAGAGAAAAAACAGAATTGCGGCTCCTAGATAGCGGGCGAATTATGTGATTATGGTCCGATTCAATTCAAAATTGGAATATGGGAGTTTTTGGAGTCGAACATTATCAATTTCTTCACAAAACTAATAAATTCAAGATGTCGGCTGAAAGCTGACGCAAGAGTTTCGTCATTATGGTCCGATTTCATTTAAATTGGAATGTGTGGGTTTTTGGGTTCGGAGTCTATGCATATTTAGGGAAAATTCCTGAATTCAAGATGGCGGCTCCAAAATGGTGGACAGTTCTTGTAATTATGAACGAGTTCTATTCAAAATTGGTATGTGGGGGTTTTTTGGGGACGAGTTTTGTGATAATGGTCCGATTCTAAACAAAATGGGTGGAGGGTTTGTGTGGTCGGAGATTATGATCTTTTTGTCAAAATTCAAGATGACGGATGAGTTTTGTGTTCATGGTCCGATTCTATTCGAAATTGGTATGTGGGGATTTTTGGGGTCGGATATTGAGAGTTTTTTTATTCTTAAATCCAAGATGATGGACATGTTTTGGGATTACGGTCCGATTCTATACCAAATTGGTATGTGGGGGTTTTTGGTATCGTAGATCATGAATTTCTCATCGAAATTCCCAAATTCGAGATAGCGAACGAGTTTTGTAATTAGGTTGGAACATGCCATCCTTTTATTGAATATTTGGAATCTACGTATACGACTTTATCATTTGTTTTTTTTTCTACGTATCACGCTCCTCCATCATCTTGGAGAGAGAGCATGACGTCACAATACTGTTGGGTCCGTTGATCCGCTTATATTGCGAAGTGTTTATTGTTCGCATCGTTAACAAAATTAATTCTGTTACTTTCGAAATGCCTATCGTTGGTGTATGTGGTCTGGTTGTAAGGGTTCATCAAGTGAAACTGCAAAAATTCTTTTTTTAGGTGTTTTTCTAGGAAAAAAGGAAAAAAAGTTGTTTTGTGTTGCTCGTCGCAAACCACCAAAAACACATTTGTTTTGCTGCGAGGATCATTTCACTTTGAAGGATGATATGGAAAATAACATGAAGTATTCAACAACGCGTACTGCAAGAAAATTTGAAAAAAGGTGTTCTGCCCCACATTTTCAATGAGCATTTACAATGAGCAGCTTGATGCAAATTTGAGGCTGTAACTCGACCATACCGCAACTCATGCCACAATGAACAGTCGTTTTGAGATTTACCCCAAAGTTCTGATAATCCACACAATTTTCCTGTCAAAACAGTGCTTGCGAAAATTATAAATTCGTCAGCGGAACTTTGATTCGATTTTTTTAATTCTATCACGATTTGAACAATAGACAAACGCATGATTTCACGCTCTTTGATATAATAGTGATATCGAGTAAACTGCACGTTAATTTGTTTTTCCTGAGCTGTCACTGAAAATTTGCGTGAAGAGTAGTTTGTGCAATGAGAAGAAACAACAGGAGATTTATCGAAGTCAGATAGGACTTTTATGGATTTTTTTGTTGTTTTTACTGGGGATAGAACGGAATTTTTTTTCAATAGCACAGTAATTCGGTTACAGCAGGTTCTTCGTTTCGGCAATATAACCACATTGAAAAAGCTATCAAATGTTCACAACTCCCTGAAAACAAGAAGAGGTTTGTTGCTTGGAGAATGTTACAAAAGTAACTGACAAGTTTTATGAATTTTCAGGTGGTTTCCGACAGCGTAAAAAAAAGTATTGCAATAAATGTCTAGTTGTGAATTCCCAAAATTACGTGAATAAATAAATATAAATGTACTTACACTCTACGAATATTGAAAAAAATTAATTTTTTAAATAATTTTTGCATAGTTCCATCGCAAACGGAATGGAATTTTTCCAATAAAAAAATCAATAGAATATGGTTACCATCGATTCGTCTTTTACCTTTCGCAGCTGCACAATCCAAACAGGAAACGTTTTGAATGACATCTTTTTCATCGCCTGTGATTTCCAAAGGATGCATGTGGCCGGTCCGAGTCCCAACAGTATCGTGACGTTACGCTACCGAAATACCACTCCGAGCGGACGGAGAATTTATCGATTTTTAAAGTAATTTTCAACGAAAAATTGATGTCGGAAATAGTTTGTTTTCAACGGTATTATTGATTTTAGTGATCAATCTC
>JAFIRS010006818.1:0-31602 GCA_018342105.1 Gonioctena quinquepunctata | reverse complement strand
CGATATTGGTAACACTAGTCAATTTCCTTGTCCTCAATGTTGGGTCTGCATGAACTTGTTCTAAAAGTGCAACTTCAACAGGTTCATTTCTCAACGGAAATTCACGTTCTGGGTCTCGTTTCTTGTTGGCTACTGATCCGTTTGACGAAATTTTCGCACTATTTCTAGAACGTATTTTCTAGCAACAAGTTTATCTGGATGCGTTCCATTTAACAAATTAGCTATACGGTTACTGCACTCATCATTCTTAAAAAAAATGTTATTATTTCAACTCTTTCCGCGATCGTATACACCATTATTGCGGAAAGATATTTAGCAGCTTTAGTCAAGTAGTTCACTCTAATGTCGTTCAATCAAAGATCAGTTTGACACTGATAGACGTCCACAATTGCGATTTGGCGAAAAAAATTATCTCATACATGTTTTTGTTGTTCTCGCATTTGAGTCGAATTCGAGAAAACGTCTTTTTATCGGTTCTTAAAACCTTAAATTTGTTTCGATCAAGTAAATGAGGATGAAATGAAAATTTGAAACGGAATAGCATGTTATTTGTTGGTAAACAGTTAGAACATTTAATTCCTTGACAATGATAATTATCTTTAAACAGTTGCATTGTTATATGTTATTTTTATTGATTGAGTGAATAAAAAGTTATTTCCCGACTTCAAGTTCCTATATCTCGAAAACGAATCGATATAATTAATTTATTTTTGTTGTTTGATATTGAGAAGGAAAATACCTTTCAAATGAGGTATCACTTGCCATATGTTGCCGTTTAAAAATTTAGGGGTGGCGGTCACAGCTCCGAGGGATGGAATGTATTTTGGGTGAATTTCATCGCGAACGATGTCCCCCTCGAAAATGTAATTGACGTGTCCGAGCGTTTTTATATAATTCGGTCCTGCTGACCTACAGAGCCGCTGTTTCGTTTTCAATGGCCCACTCTGTATATACAGAGTGGCCACTTTTTTAATGGGATTGTATTGGTAACTTTTAAACCATAAGAGTTAGAAGGTCGGTCAAATGGAGAAAAAGTTGCATTCATAGAAGCATTGTCAAGCAGTTCAAACAAATCGAGATTATCAGGGCCGGTTATTGAGATATCATCAAAAAAGTAAATTCTGTCATTTTGATTTTTCTTTTTTTCCCACTTTATTTCGAATATTATCAAAAAATGTCACGGGAGTTTTTTATTCGACAGTAAATTATCCTCAATTTGACATAATCAGATTTCGTATCCACCGTTTCGTACGCTCTGGGCCACCCTCAACCTCATTTTTTTCAATACGGACCTGCATATTTTATGACACTTTTCGAAATAACTTTCAACGCTGAATTCAACGATATATCATACAATGTCATTCAAAGTTGATTTTCAGGCGATTTTGACCCTTATCCAAATTTCTTTGGGTCGGATCTGTATTACATTTAGGTACCTTTAGTTTAATTAACAACATGCAATACATTTCGATAAGAAAATCAACTTACTCATCTTCAACTGAATGGAACGTAACAGAATCAAAGCAAGAAACAAGTAATAATTATTTACAAATTTCAAGAGGTGAAAAACCTAATTCATAATAATTAAACGAAACTATCATTTAATGAAAGAAAAATCAAATGATTATTGGAAAGTAAATGATGAACATTAATGGAGTAAGTGTTCGAAATATCCACCATTTTGTAAAATGCACTTTGCGGTTCTGGAACCCATACTTCTTATACATTTGCTTATTTCGTCTCCTTGAATACCTTCCAATACATTCTCAATCTTCTCGCAAAGAATTTCTTTTGTCGGGTTCGTAGTATCATAAATTTTATTTTCGAGATATCCCCAAAAATAAAAATCCAGCGGATTCAAATCCGGAGATCTGGCAGGCCATGCTACTGGACCTCTTGTTCCAATCCATGAATCGGGAAAAGTTCGATTTAGATAGTCTGTGACTATTCTTGAGTTGTGTGGACCACATCCGTCTTGTTGGAACCATGGACTATTACGCCGATACCATATAGGAAGATCATCCAACATTTCTTCTATAATTTCTACATATTTTGCTCCGGTTAGGTTGCCGTCAATAAAATAGGGTCCCAGTAATTTATTATTCAACAAACCGCACCATATGTTCAAAGGAAAACGATATTGATGTCCAACTTCATGAATTAAGTGAGGATTTTCTGTGGCATAAAAATGTTTGTTCCTTCGATTGAACATGCTAGAATTTGTGAATGTCGTTTCGTCTCCCCAAATGATATTGTGCACAAAATTGTTGTTATTCCGCACCTTCCGTTGAAACCAATTACAGAGTTGCCACCTTCTCTCAGGATCATTGCGATATACTTTTTGCACGGCTTGGTATTTATAGTCATGGTATCCGTGTCTCTTGAGTATTTTATTAACAGCACTTTTTGATAAATTGCATTCACTGGCCATAGTTCTCGATCCTATTCCTGGATTCATTCGAATTTGGGCCAGAACATTGATGTCATTGATAGGCTCGTTTCGTCGTACATGAGGACCTCTAGGTTTGATGAATGAATTATGTGGAAGTAACGTTGTAGATAAACGTCGGAACATTTTAATATTTGGTGTTGTTCTTTCAGGATATAATTCACCATACCTTTGTTGTGCCTTGAACGAATTTCTATCTAGTTTTATGTACACTTCGTACATATCTCTCTTCTCTTCATTTGTGTATCTTACCATATCGAATAAGTTAAATTGAAATTACTCAGAAAAGTATTTAATGACAAGTTCTTGTGACACAATAATAAACGAAGTGACAAATAATATGACATTTCTTGTTATGTTCTTTTTTATCCACGGCCTACTACTTGAAAATAATACATTCAATAAACCTAGAGTTGTGTGTATGTAAGAAAAAACAAGTCTATCAACGATATCAATGTTCTGGCCCAAATTCAATTGAACCCAGAAAAAAAATCGAGAACTGTGGCCAGTGAATGCAATTTATCAAAAACTGCTGTTAATAAAATAGTCAAGAGGCGCGAATACAATGATTTTAAATTTGAATACCAAGCCTTGCAAAAATTATATCGTAATGATCTCAAAATGAAGTTCGATTCTGTAATTTGTTTCAACGGAACAAATGACAAATCCAACAATGATGATTCCTCGCGAGAAGATTGAGAATGTATTGGAAGGTATTCAAGGAGACGAAATAAGCAAATGTATAAGAAGTATGTTCATTAATGTTCATCATTTACTTTCGAATAATCATTTGATTTTTCTTTCATTAAATGATAGTTTCGTTTAATTATTATGAATTAAGTTTTTCACCTCTTGAAATTTGTAAATAATTATTACTTGTTTCTTGCTTTGATTCTGTTACGTTCCATTCAGTTGAAGATGAGTAAGTTGATTTTCTTACCGGAATGTATTGCATGTTGTTAATTAAACTAAAGCTACCTAAATGTAATACAGATCCGACCCAAAGAAATTTGGATAAGGGTCAAAATCACCTGAAAATCAACATTGAATGACATTGTATGATATATCGTTGAATTTAGCGTTGAAAGTTATTTCGAAAAGTGTCATAAAATATGCAGGTCCGTATTGAAAAAAATGAGGTTGAGGGTGGCCCAGAGCGTACGAAACGTTGGATACAAAATCTGATTATGTCAAAATGAGGATAATTCACTGTCGAATAAAAAACTCCTGTGACATTTTTTCATAATATTCGAAATAAAGTGGGAAAAAAATTAAAATCTAAATGACAGAATTTACTTTTCTTATGATATCTCAATAACCGGCCCTGATAATCTCGATTTGTTTGAACTGCTTGACAATGCTTTTATGAATGCAACTTTTTCTCCATTTGACCGACCTTCTAACTCTTATGGTTTAAAAGTTACCAATACAATCCCATTAAAAAAGTGGCCACTCTGTATATATATATATATATATATATATATATATATATATATAAGTATTACTTTTAATATTCACAAAAGTTTAGTCCCTACAGGGATCTTAGTTTTTGAGTGACTTCGGAAGATTAACTTCTTCAATCTGATTATCCTGAAGCCTGATTTCCACCATCTTCTTCAAAGAGCTTTCCATCGCCTAATTTTTCAGAAGACTTCTTAACCAATTCGTACAGAGCTAGTCTACTTAATTCCTTTTCCATCTTCCTTCCTTGAAAAACAAAAAACCTAATCTCCGAATTTGAGAATTATTAAATCATTTGAGGAAATTTATTTGTTTTTTATTTCCGAGAAACTTTTACATGTTCGTTTACGCGATACTTTAATCTGCCCCCCCGACAAAAAATTATGGGTACGTGCTTGCGCAGTGATGTACCATTGCGGTATCCAGATCATGCCAACACCGAAATAGTATAGTCCAGTCATCTTAGTCAAAATTAGGTAAGAATCTCGGAATTTGAGATACCCAGCTGAATATTTGTATAAACTTGTATTTTGGCATTCTAAAAGTTGTCTCAAAACCTACATATGGTAGGATGTACGCGTCTATTAAAATTTGAGGTCAAAGGTCACAAAAATCGAATTTTTGCATATTTTTTGCAAATATCTCATTTCCTATGGGTTTTTCGCTATTTGTATTCATCATCAATATTATAGAGAATTAAATTCCCTACAACTTTTGTTTCAAAAATTTTTTTATACGTTGAATCGTTTTCGAGATAGAGGGCGGAGTGCGCGCGGTTAGAGCATAATGTAAGATCAACCGGTATAGTCCCGGTCAAAACACGCTATATATTTTTAATGTTTATTAATAATTAATAAAACAATAATTAAATAATTATTTAAATTTGTTATAACTATTACTTTATATTTAATTATATTCTCATTTCCACTAATTATCATTTAAGTAGACAATAATGGAGTACATATTCTTCTGTATCGCGTTTTGTAGAATAAATAAGATACTTTTTCTGTTATTTTAGATAAATATATAAAGTATTTACAAACGCATTACAGTTCAAAAATTATTGTTGTATTTGACGGATATTCTGACTACAGTAAGAACATAAAAGCAATGGAGCAGCTGAGAAGAATTGCTGCAATTTCAAACATACTGTAACGTAAATAAACTTAACTTGGTTCTACTAATTTATTTCACACTTAATCTACAACTTAATTTATATTACTACTTCACTGTATAGCTCGATCGTATGGGCTCGTTCAGACTGTTTACTCCCTCTTGAGGGCTGTCTATTTATCTCCGATACAGCATTCTCGATGTTTCGAATTCTTCCAGTTGGCGACGGCATGTTCCAATTGTTTCCAATATTGACCGTTGCATTACGCGGAAGAGCGACTGGATGGTTCTCGAATATCTCCGGGGATGATCTCATCGCTGTCGATGGCGACGCGGGAGGCGACAGGTCCGGCCTAGGTTCGTTACAATACGAAGTTTGTTTCGACGAAACAATGGTTGTACCAATTACGCAAGATTTTTTTTTATCAAATCGAAGTAACAAAGAAAAGCAATATTACTACCAAACAGGCCAGAGATGATGCGGATGTACTAATTATAGAAACATCAATCGAAGAATCGAAACCTGAAAAAACTGCAGTTATAATAGGAGAAGATATTGATTTACTGGTCATTTTAATTGGGCGTACACTATCTCATCAACAAGAAATTTTCTTCAAAAAGTCGGCAAAGGAAATGTAAAAACAAACATATACTCTTCCAAAAGTTTTGATAAATATCCTCGTTCGAAGAAACATATTTTGTTTCTGCACGCATTACGTGGCTGTGATACGACTTCTGCGTTTCTAAAAGCATTTGAGAAACTGCCGAATTTGGAGCAACTTGCAGCAGCATTTGAAGAAGAAAACTGTCCGGTTCAAAGATTATTTGAGACTGGAATTCAAATCTTGTTGGCAGTCTATAATGCTCCAAAATCTGTGGACAGTATTGATCATCTTCGTTATGCACAATACGTCAAGTCTACGAAACTGAATAAACCTGTGCAGTTATCAAATATTCCACCAACAAGTGCAGCAGCTCACCAACATTTCAATCGTGTTTATTATCAAGTTCAAACTTGATTAGGGCATGATTTGGAACCCCAGGAGTGGGGTTGGACAATGCGTAACGGATTCCTGGAACCTATCACGACCATTTTAGCACCTGCTCCAGAGGAATTGCTCAACACAATCTTCTACACCTGCAAGAGTGGTTGTGGTTCGCGTTGTGGATGCAGGAAATCGGGGTTGCAGTGCTCTTTAGCTTGTGGCCAGTGTATGGGCAAGCTTATCTCAATTCTTCACCATGTCAGAGCGATGTAAATGAAGACAGAACCTTTGACCCCGAAATCATGGAAGACCTGGAGATAAATGTCGCCGAAGATGATATAAAAGAAGACTTCGAAACACCACAGCGGTTGGGAGACGGGGATGAAGAAGAAGAAGATAATTAAAATTATAATAAGTTGCAGTTCATGTAATTTTTATTCTATTCAAAATAGAATGGTATTTTTAATAAAATCATAAATTAAGAATTTCTTTCTTTTTTTTTCAATTATTTAAGGAGTTATTATTATAAATTACATTAGAATTAAAATATAATTTAAGTATTTTCCTTAACAATTATACAGGGTGTAACTGAATAAGTGTAAAACATTTAAGGAGGTGATTCCTCATCGAAAAAAAGATAGGATCTTTCATATAAAGAAACTTCATTGGAGCATCCCTTGTTAAGATACAGCCCCTTAAAGGGGGTACATAAAATTTGTATAACAATTTTTTTCACAAGCACTGAAAAAGTTACAATATTGAAATTAACTTGACGTTTTGTACTACAAAAAGACACTTAGCCGTAATTTATTTGGTTTACCCCATGGTTGTAAGGGGTGAAAAACGCATACCCTAAAATTTATTTTTAATGTAACTTTTTGTCTTATTATTTGTTTACCATTTAAAAATTTATTTCCGATAGCCTGTTTCATTCTAAACAAAAATGTCTCTTGGTTTTTGCCCAAAATAAACCAGTAAGCAGCAAAACATTATTTTACGAACAACTACAGAGATACATCGTCATAAATGCGAACTGGATTTATTGTTATTTTGTAGTTAGTACCTGCATTAAACGATTAAAGGGTAATAAACAAAACTAAGTTATTAATAACAAAACACACAACATGTAGAAATCATAGTGAATGTTCAATATGTCTACCTTCAAACATTACGCATGCACCTAGACGTCGGCGCATTGAGCCACGTATTCGCTCAAATATTCCTGGAGTCTCTCTGATTACCCTGCACGCATCGATGATGCGGTTTCTTAAATCCTCTACATCGCGAACAGGAGTACGATATACCAAATGCTGTGAATGGCCCCAACTAGAAGAATCGAGAGTATTGAGATCCGTGTATCGAGCGTGCCATTTATGTGGTCCTCCTCGACCTATCCTCTGATTTGCATATGTTTCAGTTAAATGCTGACGTGCTACTTGACTAAAATGGGCGGGAGCCCCATCATGCATAAAAACATATCCTTCTGACGCCCAAAGGAACTTCCTCCAGCAGTACTGGATGCACTTCTCTTAAAAATTGAACGTATGCCTCACCATTTAATCGAGGAGGTAGAAAATGAGGCCCAATTAAATCATCCCCAATAACTCCGAGCCACGTTAAGAGAAAACTGTTCTTGATGGCTAGTTTCGACAATAGCGTGAGGGTTTTCATCAGCCCATATGTGGTAATTATGAAAATTAATAATCTTGTCCGAGAAAAACTACATTCGTCTTGAATTCTATCGTCTTCAGAAAGTCACAATTTCTTCTAATCATTTCCAGCATCCAATTGCAAAATTCAAGACGGTTCGGAAAGTCTCGCGGTAACAGTGCCTGTACTCGTTGCAGATGGTAAGGGTATAAGAGTTGTTCCTTTAAAATTCGAAATACCGTCATATGATCAACATTTAGCTGGAAAGCAATCTTTCTAGTACTGGTAGTAGGTTGTTCTTCAATCAAATTAAGTACTGCTTCCTCAAGCTGTGGTGTTCGTATTTCTCGATGGCGACCACAATCCTGCGTTCTTTTGTCGAATGAACCATATTCTCGTAATCGTTGATGAAGTCGAGCAAATATTCTATGTGAAGGATGCTGCCGTTGAGGATACATTTCAGCATATCTTCTAGAAGCTTCTAACCCATTCCCCTGCGACAGACCGTAAACGTAATGCATATCAGCCATTTCCTCATTTGTGTATGCCATTTTATTAACAAGTGAATTATTAAAGTAACAAATTAAGAACAGAACAACAACACACAATTAGTATTAATTCAATTTCGAAAATTCCCAAACTGACAGCGTCATACCAATTTAATTGTCACTATCGCTAATAGCGACCTACTAGATAGATTAGTTTCGTATTTTCGCATTTATGACGATGTATCTCTGTAGTTGTTCGTAAAATAATGTTTTGTTGCTTACTGGTTTATTTTGGGCAAAAAACCCAAGAGACATTTTTTGTTTAGAATGAAACAGGCTATCGGAAATAAATTTTTAAATGGTAAACAAATAATAAGACAAAAAGTTACATTGGAAAATAAATTTTAGGGGTTGCGTTTTCACCTTACAACCATGGGTAAACCAAATAAATTACTGGCTAAGTGTCTTTTTGGTAGTACAAAACGTCAGGTTAATTTCAATATTGTAACTTTTTCAGTGCTTGTGAAAAAAATTGTTATACAAATTTTATGTACCCCCTTTAAGGGGCTGTATCTTAACAAGGGATGCTCCAATGAAGTTTCTTTATATGAAAGATCCTATCTTTTTTTCGATGAGGAATCACCTCCTTAAATGTTTTACACTTATTCAGTTACACCCTGTATATATATATCTCGTCTACAGCCTGTTTCATGGTTTCCCAATCATCAGGACGGCCTGTGGTCTCTTTCAAATTCATATCAGATATCTCGTAGAGTTAATACCTATCGGCAAGTACAAATTTGTGAAAAGAATCAAATTATAGATAGTGACACCTATAATCTGTGCGGCGAAGCTAGACCCAATATCGTGGAATTTAATGGCACGAAATTTCGTGCACATTGACAGGTCACCAACAGATGTCAGCATAGGCCAACCCACGACACCAATAGTCGTACTACTAGTGCGTTCAGAGTAACGCAAAACAAATAGCGAGAATAAGAGAAATCTTTTACGAATCCAAGAGAGCCCACCATCCGTCTACAGCCTGTTTCATGGTTTCCCAATCATCAGGACGGCCTGTGGTCCCTTTCAAATTCGTATCAGATATCTCGTAGAGTTAATACCTATCGGCAAGTACAAATTTCTGAAAAGCATCAAATTATAGATAGTGACACCTATAATCTGTGCGGCGAAGCTTAGACCTTATTCTCGTTATTTGTTTTGCGTTACTCTGAACGCACTAGGAGTACGACTATTGGTGTCGTGGGTTGGCCTATGCTGACATCTGTTGGTGACCTGTTAATGTGCACGAAATTTCGTGCCATTAAAATTCCACGATATTAGGTCTAAGCTTCGCCGCACAGATATAGGTATCACTAGCTCATAATTTGATGCTTTCACATGATATATATATATATATATATCCTTTTAAATTGGTATGAGTCAACAGGGTATGGAAAGTGTACTCTTTTTCTATTCGCTTTAGTCATTTATTGTCTCTTCATCGGAACTCACAATGAATTAAATTGAACATTATTTTTGAAACCATTAGGCATGTGTACTTACAAAGTGAGTTTAAAATCCTTTCACTTGCAGCAAATTATAAAATACCATGTCACAACAGACAACACTCTGGTAAAGTCATATATGTTAAAACTTTGATCGAAATGATCAAGTTACTTAAACATGAGTATAAACATTTTAAAATTCAAATGGTTTATGGAGACATGTTGGATTCAAGAGCATGTGACAAATGAAAATGGATGATTATTGAAGTAAATGAAGTGACATGACAATATGAACAGTCTACGACCTGTTGCCAACATAGCAATGCGATGAAAAATAATATCACAAACAATTACATGGTCCAACTTAGTTAATTAAAACGATTTAGGTAAGTCTCATAAGGAGCTGCCAGAGAAATATGAGTTTTTACCAAAAAATATTAAAATTAATATATAACAAAATTTGACAGAGTGCAAATTTATTCACATTCAGGGGACACAATATGTTAATGATTGAGTTAGGTTGTCTCATACGAGAACGACTGAGTAAATATGAATAGATTATGCTGAGATTATCGATGTCAGTTCTCGATTATTGAGGTTCTTTGAAAATTTGTGTCATTTCGAGAAAAGTTCTCTTTTTCATAGATTCATGTTCCAGATCACATTATCAGGTTATGGTTCGCTGGTGTGATGAGCTAAAGAACACGTTTTTAAAATTTCTAATATCGCTTTTTGCGAGTGATTCGTCTTCAATTTCTTTTGGTTTGGCCAATGTATTTTTCACATTGAGAACGGGGATACATAAACAAGTTTGAATTAGCTAATAAAGGATCTTTGTCTTTTAACTTTGAAAAAATCTTGTTCAATACTATTTAGTTTTTATACGCGATTTTGATGTTAGGAATCTTGGAAAATAGTTTGTTGAATTTATAGTTTAAAGATTCTATATGTGGTAAGGTAAGATAAAACGTTGGTTCCAAAATGTTATTATTAGAACCAACCAACCAACCAACGTTCTATCTTACCTTACCACATATAGAATCTTTAAACTATAAATTCAACAAACTATTTTCCAAGATTCCTAACATCAAAATCGCGTATAAAAACCAAATAGTATTGAACAAGATTTTTTCAAAGTTAAAAGACAAAGATCCTTTATTAGACAATTCAAACTTGGTTTATTGTATCCCCTGTTCTCAATGTGAAAAGAAGCAATTGGCCAAACCAAAAGGAAATTGAAAGACAGAATCACCTCGCATAAAAGCGATATTAGAAATTTTAAAAACGTGTTCTTTAGCTCATCCACCATGTTTGAACCATAACCCAGATTATGATAATGTAATATCTTGGAACATGAATCTAATGTAAAAGAGAACTTTTCTCGAAATGACAATAATTTTCAAAGAACCTAATTCAATGAATTCGAGAACTGACATCGATAATCTCAGCATAATCTATTCATATTTACTCAGTCGTTCTCCGATGAGACAGACCATAACTCAATACATTAACATTATTGTGTCCCTGAATGGTGGGTAATGAAATTGCACCTGTCAAATTTGTTATATATTAATTTTAATATTTTTTAATTGTTAAAAACTCATATTTTCTCTGGCAGTCTCTATGAGACTTACCTAAATCGTTTTAATTAACATAAGTTGGTACCATGTAATTGTTTGGTATATATTTTCATCGCATTGTATGTTGGCAACAGGTCTTAGATCTATTTTCATACTTGTCAATTGTCAACTCATTTACTTCAATAATCATCCATTTTCATTTGTCACCACTGCCTTGAATCCAACATGTCCCCATAAAGCCCATTTGGAATTTTAAAATGTTTATACACTTATGTTTAAGTAATCTTGATCAATTTCGATCAAAGTTTAACTATATATGACTTTACCAAGAGTGTTGTCTGTGGGACATGGTATTTATAATTTGCTGCAAGTGAAAGGATTTTAACCTCACTTTGTAAGTCCCATGCCTAATTGGTTTTCAAATATTATAATGTTCAATTTAATCATTGTAGAGTTCCTGATGAAGAGACAATAAATGACTCGAAAGCTTGAATAGAAAAGAGTACACTTTTTCCATACCCCTGTTGACTGCATACCCGAATTTAAAAAGGATTCTTCTTTAACTTAGACAGTCGTCTAACCTTCACAACTATATATATACATATATATATATGTATATATATATATATATATATATACAGGGTGTAACTGAATAAGTGTAAAACATTCAAGGAGGTGATTCCTCATCGAAAAAAAGATAGGATCTTTCATATAAAGAAACTTCATTGGAGCATCCCTTGTTAAGATACAGCCCTTAAAGGGGGTACATAAAATTTGTATAAAAATTTTTTTTCACAAGCACTGAAAAAGTTACAATATTGAAATAAACCTGACGTTTTGTACTACCAAAAGACACTTAGCCAGTAATTTATTTGGTTTACCCCATGGTTGTAAGGGGTGAAAAACGCAACCCTAAAATTTATTTCCAATGTAACTTTTTGTCTTATTTTTTGTTTACCTTTTAAAAAATTTATTTCCGATAGCCTGTTTCATTCTAAACAAAAATGTCTCTTGGTTTTGCCCAAAATAAACCAGTAAGCAGCAAAACATTATTTTACGAACAACTACAGAGATACATCGTCATAAATGCGAAAATACGAAACTAATCTATCTAGTAGGTCGCTATTAGCGATAGTGACAATTAAATTGGTATGACGCTGTCAGTTTGGGAATTTCGAAATTGAATTAATACTAATTGTGTGTTGTTGTTCTGTTCTTAATTTGTTACTTTAATAATTCACTTGTTAATAAAATGGCATACACAAATGAGGAAATGGCTGATATGCATTACGTTTACGGTCTGTCGCGGGAATGGGTTAGAAGCTTCTAGAAGATATGCTGAAATGTATCCTCAACGCAGCATCCTTCACATAGAATATTTGCTCGACTTCATCAACGATTACGAGCATATGGTTAATTCGACAAAGAACGCAGGATTGTGGTCGCCATCGAGAATACGAACACCACAGCTTGAGGAAGCAGTACTTAATTTGATTGAAGAACAACCTACTACCAGTACTAGAAGATTGCTTTCCAGCTAAATGTTGATCATATGACGGTATTTCGAATTTTAAAGGAACAACTCTTATACCCTTTACCATCTGCAACGAGTACAGGCACTGTTACCGCGAGACTTTCCGAACCGTCTTGAATTTTGCAATTGGATGCTGGAAATGATTAGAAGAAATTGTGACTTTCTGAAGACGATAGAATCCACAGACGAATGTAGTTTTCTCGGGACAAGATTATTAATTTTCATAATTACCACATATGGGCTGATGAAAACCCTCACGCTATTGTCGAAACTAGCCATCAAGAACAGTTTTCTCTTAACGTGTGGCTCGAGTTATTGGGGATGATTTAATTGGGCCTCATTTTCTACCTCCTTGATTAAATGGTGAGGCATACGTTCAATTTTTAAGAGAAGTGTCCAGTACTGTTGGGGGAAGTTCTTTTGGGCGTCAGAAGGGATTTGATTTTTATGCATGATGGGGCTCTCGCCCATTTTAGTCAAGTAGCACGTCAGCATTTAACTGAAACATATGCAAATCAGTGGATAGGTCGAGGAGGACCACATAAATGGCCCGCTCGATCCCCGGATCTCAATCCTCTCGATTTCTCTATTTGGGGCCATTCACAGCATTTGGTAATATCGTACCCCTGTTCGCGATGTAGAGGACTTAAGATACCGCATCATCGATGCGTGCAGGGTAATCAGAGAGACTCCAGGAATATTTGAGCGAATACGTGGCTCAATGCGCCGACGTCTAGACGCATGCGTAATGTTTGAAGGTAGACATATTGAACATTCACTATGATTTCTACATGTTGTGTGTTTTGTTATTAATAACTTAGTTTTGTTTATTACCCTTTAATCGTTTAATGCAGGTACTAACTACAAAATAACAATAAATCCAGTTCGCATTTATGACGATGTATCTCTGTAGTTGTTCGTAAAATAATGTTTTGCTGCTTACTGGTTTATTTTGGGCAAAAAACCCAGGAGACATTTTTTGTTTAGAATGAAACAGGCTATCGGAAATACATTTTTAAATGGTAAACAAATAATAAGACAAAAAGTTACATTGGAAATAAATTTTAGGGGTTGCGTTTTTCACCCCTTACAACCATGGGGTAAACCAAATAAATTACTGGCTAAGTGTCTTTTTGGTAGTAACAAAACGTCAGGTTAATTTCAATATTGTAACTTTTTCAGTGCTTGTGAAAAAAATTGTTATACAAATTTTATGTACCCCCTTTAAGGGGCTGTATCTTAACAAGGGATGCTCCAATGAAGTTTCTTTATATGAAAGATCCTATCTTTTTTTCGATGAGGAATCACCTCCTTAAATGTTTTACACTTATTCAGTTACACCCTGTATATATATATATATATATATATATAGATATATATATATATATATATATATAAACTTTCGAACTGATGGTATTTGTGGGTTCTGGGGATCATGATCATGTTGTGTTGTGAATTTATATTTTTTTCAGATGCTTCGAGCTCCGAATTTTATGTATACCTATATTATTTTTAATTTTGTTAGTGTTGATTATAACTGAACTTGTTTTGTTCGTATTTGTATATGTAACTCATATAACTGGCCAATAAAATATTATTATTACCAAGAACTACCAAGCCGCGAAAGCTCCTAACAGTTTGCCACTTTCTCATCGTTTGAACCAACAACTCTCGTTCCTTTCACATTCATTAGCAGTCTCCTGGGTGTTCCATTGTCAGATCAATATATGTTTATTTATTGAACTGAGGTCCCATTACTGTTTATGAACAAAATTTATTGTATTATTTTGTAAAAGATGGCTTCTTCACACTATCCTTCATGAGAATTTCCTAATGGATAAATAGTAAAAACCGTAGATTTCAGGCAGAACAAAAGATGGACAGACTACAAAAATGTTCACATACCTTGTGTATACAAAGGATTCAGCGTTGTAAGCACTAAACCTGCATCTAATACACCCAGAATGATTGTTGAAAATTCAGGTATATTCGCCGAGAAAACCGCAACCACATCGCCTTTTTTCAATTTCAAATGTGCTCTCAAGGCCTTTCCAAAATTTCGGCTCCTCGTCCTCACTTCTCCAAATGTGTAGCTTCTGCCTGTCGTTGCACATTCCTGAAAATCATGTTGTTTGTCAACCATCATTTCATTCAAATGCAAATCATCATCAATTGATTTTCTTGAAAATAACGTAGCAAGTAAACTGTTAAAGAGACTCATACAGAAATAAAAACTGTTTAACCAAAAATGAAACCGACGAAAAAAGGAACTGAAAAGCAAAAAATAACCTTTCTTAGTCTTAATAACTAAGCTCCTAAACTAATATAAGTAACTAATTTTGAGTCGACGCCAAACAAACTAGCAATTGAATAAGGTCAAGCGTAAAATGATGGCAGCGGGATCCGCCGTGACGTTTTGATATTTTTTTTTAAAGAAATTTAATGATCTTCGTTGATTGACTCCGACTTAAAATTAGTTACTTATATTAGTTTAGGAGCTTAGTTATTAAGACCAAGAAAGGTTATTTTTTGCTTTTCAGTTTCTTTTTTCGTCGGTTTTATTTTTTGTTTCTGAATTTTTTTGTGGCAAAAATCTACTAATTACTACCTACTCAATCAACAATTGAGATATCCATTATTTTGTAGTGTCATCAGAACTACATATGTGTGCCAAGATTCAAGAGAATCGGTTCACATGTGAAAAATCAATCATCCCCCATTTTTCAACCCATAGGGGTGGATTATTCTTCTTCACATTCATACTCCGAAGTATACCCTATACAATAAAAAACGAATCATCTAATACGGCAAAACCCAGTACAAAGTTATGCCTGATAGAATCGGTTAACGGGCCAAAATTCAGAGGGTGAACGATCAATATCCTTCATTTTGCTACCCTTAGGGCTGGATTTTGTTGTTCAAATTGAAATGGGACCAACTTCGAAGTACACCCTATCCAATGGAAATAATATATGTATAATAATAATCGGAATCGGATAACTCTGTAAAAAGTTATGCGTGGGCAAAAATAAAAACTTTTTAACAAAAAATTAAACCGACGAAATACGGAACTGAGAAGTAAAAAATAAAATAAACCTTCTTAGTCTCAGTAACTAAGCTCCTAAACTAATGTAAGTAACTAATTTTGAGTTGGCGCCAAACAAACAAGTAAATGAATTAGGTAAGGCGTAAAATGATGGCCTCGAGTTGCGCGGTGACATTCTGATAATTTGTTTGAAGTAAATTAATGATGTTTGTTGATTGTTTGTTTGGCGCCGACTCAAAATTAGTTACTTACATTAGTTTGGGAGCTTAGTTACTGAGACTAAGAAGTTTTATTTTATTTTTTACTTTTCAGTTCCGTATTTCGTCGGTTTAATTTTTTGTTAAAAAGTTTTTATTTTTAAATTTTTTATGGCTGAAATATACTAATTACTACCTACTTGTTTTTTGATTACTTCCAAAATACTTACTTACCCACCTTACTTCAACTATTACCAGTTAAATAATATGATTATCTACTTTTACTATTTGTTGTAATATAAATTATTTTTGTTGTTCTGGTTAGTTTATTTCATTACTTTGTATATCATTCCATCCTATCATAGAATATAATGGTTTTGACGGATGTGGAACAGAAATAATCTCAGTAGCGATCTGTCATTGTCAACTACGTATGTGTGTGCCAATGTGCATAAGTGAAAAATCAATTATCCCCTATTTTTCTACCCGTAAGGGTATATAATTCCATTCGAAATCTAAATATAAGGTATACCCTATCTATTAAAAAAAGAATCATCCAAATCGAAGAACCGAGTACAAAGTTATGCCTGATAGAATCGGTTAACGGACCAGAATTCAGAGGGTGAGTGATCAATATCCTTCATGTTGCTACCCTTAGGGGTGGATTTCATCTTTCAAATTCAAATGGGACCACCTTCGAAGTACACCCTATCCACTGGAAAAAGAATTATCGGAATCGGACGCCTCAGTAAAAAATTATACGTGATCATACATAAAAAAAATGATAGAGAACCTCCTCCTTTTTGGTTTCTTCGGTTAAAAAAATATAAGCGTCGACTAGAGAACCTCCTCTTTTTTTTTCGTCGGTTAAAAATGTTTGAATTTAGTATCTGTTTGAAATATAAATTTGCGAAAACATTTGTTTTACTCAAATAATGAGTTTATTTTGAATGAATGTGATTTTTTGTGGAGGAACAACGTTTCTTGAAAGGGTTTTTTAGGTAACTTTCCACAGTCTGAAAATAAAAATATAATCAGGAAAGTGTAGAAAGGGCAAACTGAGTAAAAAATATATACTTGTTTGAATCCGAAAAAACCAGCCGGTTTCAAGATAATTGAGCTTTTATGAATACAATCATAGTAGTAATGAAAAAATTGTTCGGCTGAAGTGAATTTTACAATCTTAATTACTGGTTTAAATTACAACTGGATATTCTACCAAAAAAATGAATGATACTTTCACATGCATTTTTTCATAAAGCTACTTTCTTGCAGACGTACAGGGTGTTCAAACTGGAAAATTAAAAGTTATTTTTATAGTAACTTTCATACTTTTGAAAAAAAAATTACATTTGAAGGTATGCTTTCCTTCAATGGGTGCTCTATTTCGAAAAGGAATCAGTTGTTATAGTGACGTGCAGAGGAGTACCATGGTTTCTTTTCCCACCTCACATCCCACGAGACTGATACAATTTTAGTAAAAAGTGTATAACCCTTTCAAAAATAAATTTTGATTATAAATACATGTTTATGATTTTTTATTTTATTGTATTATTATGTATAAAACAGATTTGGCATTGAATTCCCACCCAATTATTTCAAACAGAAATGCACTTTTGAGGTGCATTTCTTTCCAACTCATTCACCATAATATTGGAGTAATGTAAACATATCTCCTATGAAGATTGTGTCGAACTTATTCCTAAGTGTTTATTGAAAGGACCCGATTGAAAAGATAAAAGCACAACAAAACCATTTGATATACACAAAAATATTCCAAAATGATATCCAAGTGAAGTGGAAAAGTGAACTAGTTTACATCATTATTTATTTCAATTCAATTTTGCAATTCACTCCTATCCGCAATGATTATGTACGGTAATAAAGTTGGCATCTTTCATTGCAGTGAAATTTTATGAAAAATGATTTGAATCAAGTAGGTCATCGAAGATGGGCAAAATTTTAGTGTTTTTTTAGACAGAGCAATAAATACAGTTCCTCAGAAGAACTTGTTCCAGAATGCAAAATGTTTCCTTTAGTGAGCTTGCAGATATGCATTTTGTTTGTGGTATGTGTCTTGGAAATTCAAGGGCTTCCTTGAGAAAATATCAAGAATTATATCCGCATAGGCGACAACCTAGTAAAAGGATATTCAGTTCCTTACATTGAAGGTTGAGTGAAAATGGGTCTTTCAGACCAATATGAGATCGACAGGAAGACCAAGGTCAGCCAGAAATATACAGGAAGAAGAAAGGGTTCTCGAAAATGTTTATCAAGACCCCTCAATGAGCGTTCGAAGAATAGGTTTGGCAGAAAATTTATCCAAATCATGTGTTCACAGGATAAGTAAGGAACAGCAACTTCATCCATTTCATTTGGTCAAAGTGCAAGAACTTCGTGCTGATGAAAAATATTAGAGTTCTGTAATTGGGTTATCGAGAAACATGAAAATGATGCTAGATTCATTAATAAAATATTGTTCACTCATGAAACAACATTTTCCAGGAAAGGTATTTTCAATCAGCGAAACGCACATTCATACGCAGAAGAGAATTTTTAAAATAAATATTTGGTAGGGAGTAGTAGCCGATAACCTATTGGGATTCTTTGAAATCGAAGGAGCACTAAATGGACATAAATATCTCGAATTCCTGAACAATAATCTTCCAGAATTCTTGGAAGATATAAATTTACAAGATCGACAATAATTATGGTTTATGTATGATGGTGCACCTCCCCATTACACACTGCCAGTGAGGGAATGGCTACATCTTCATTTCATGAAAAAAATAGGCTATATCAAATAATGAAAATTAACTCCACTGAACACAACAAGCAACAATTTTGAAATTATAGAAACAAATTGAATTATCTAATAAAGAAAGCCAAAAGTGACTACTTCAATAATAAAAAAGAAATCAATAAAAAAGCAAGTAAAAATTTATGGGAATGTATTAATGAAATTTCTAAAGAACAAAAAAAAAATAAATATAATGGAAATGAAAAGTTGGGATGGGAGAACAACAAATAACCCCAAAGAAATTCCGAAATTTTTTGTAAACACTTCACTGAAAGTGGACAAAAAATGGCCGAAACTTTGAAAATTGGTTAAAAAACAAAAATAAATTATAAAAAAAATGGTAACTCAATTTTTCTATCGGAGACGAACGAGACGGAGGTCAAGCAATAATAATGGATTTGAAAAATAACAAATCTCCCGGAATAGATCACATCAGATCTGAAATTCTTAAAGATATCAAGGAAGAAATCACACTTCCATTAGCGTATATAATAAACAAGTGTATGTATGATGGTAAATTTCCAGACAGCTTGAAAATTGCCGAAATAAAGCCTCTTTTCAAAAATGGTGATAAACTTGAAGTAACAAATTACCGGCCAATTTCATGATAAACAATGCAATCGACAAAAAACTCCATCTATCTGCATTTTTATCGATCTGGCGAAAGCATTCGATACTGTTGACCATGTTAAATTAATGTCAGTGCTTGAAAATATTGGAATCCGAGGAGTTGCTCATCAATTGTTCCAAAGTTATTTATGTGACCGAAAACAATGCGTGAATATCAATGGAACGAGGAGCAGTTATCACACAATAAAATATGGCGTACCCCAAGGTACTGTTTTGGAGCCAGTTCTTTTCAACTTATATATAAATGATCTTTTTGAACAAGAACTGTGCGGAGAAGTGGTGAGTTTCGCAGATGACACTGCAATTTTTTACAGAGCACCTGACTGGACAACTCTCAAAAACAACATTGAGGAGGACTTTCGGAATGTTGTAAATTTTTTTGACAATAGAATATTGACAATCAATTCCAAAAAAACTCATTTTTTGCCTTTCACGTCATACTCTTCAAACCTACCACCATATAATGAACTGAATATACAATGTGATAACGGCAACTCTTTAAAAATAGAGTCTGTTGATAAAATAAAATATCTGGGTATATACATAGACTCCCACTTGAGGTGGGAAGAGCACATTAATTATATAATCAAAAAATTAAGATTCATGTTATTTAAGAACATCTCCGACATAATAAATAATAAATATCTGAGGATATTGTACTACGCTTTGGTCGAAAGCCACATTTTCTACGGACTCATAGCATGGGGTGCCGCCTCAGCAACACTGATCGAAAACTTACAGAAAATTCAAACGTGCATCCTCAAAATGATCTACAGAAAACCGATGATGTATCAATCTGATAGACTCTACCAAGAAACGGCATTGATGAATGTTTACCAACTTTATGCAAAAACGATCCTTTTAAGACAGTACAAAAATAAATCGTCCCTGCACACATTCAACACTCTTACGATACAAGATACAGAAACAAATTCGTAATACCCAGAGCAGAAAAAACAATAGGTCAAAGATGTCACACCTTTTTAGGACCGAAACTTTTCAATGAGCTGCCATTGGAATTTAAAAGAATCAATTCGTTTCAAATGTTCAAGAATAAAATTAAAACTTGGCTCTTCACCATTCCCTTGAGCACACTACAAAACTTCATATCCACAAACAGAACATGTTATAGTCTAGCACCATCCAATTCAACATCTTAGTTGTAGTTATAATTAAAGTTTATTATTGATTTTTATATATATATATATATATATATATATATATATATATATATATACGTTTATGTGTGTATATCTATGTATGTGATTATTGTGTGTATGTATGTTCTGAGTATAATTTTAATAGTTATGGGGTTATAAAAGCGATGCAATAAACACAGATAGTGCACCACGCGCAGAATCGTTTCCTTGTGGTTGTCTGTGTTTATTCACCACGTCAGTGTTCACATATCTTTTGTACATAGTAATCTATTTTTTTTTACTGAACCCCTAATACATCACACACAAGCTATTGTAGCTTCTGTGATTTTTTTTTCTTTTTTTTTCTTTCACGTTTATTTTAAATCTCCATACCTCTGTTTTCATGTCTCATTTTATTGTATTTGGAAAATTTATGAAATATTTTTATACATCACTTGTTATTATGATTATAATCTATTTTTTTAACCATTTTATTAGTTATTAAGTATTTATCTTGTACCTCAGTCTATGTTTGTTTGAATATTTTATTACTTTTTCAAATTATTGATTACATTCAATCTAGCTACTTGCACTCAAGCCCTACGCACAGACTTGTTCTACTATAGGGTTCTCAATTTATTCCTTCCTCCTTTTATTGTATTTCACTTATATGTAATGTAATTCAAAAGGCGATGTGTGAATAAAATTATTATTATTATTATTAATAACAGGTGGATTGGTCGAGGCAGAGATGCACCACTTAGTTGGCCTCCCCGAAGTCCAGACTTAAATGCACTAGATTTTGATGTTTGGGGAAGAATCAGAATAGAAAGTTTATTCAAGACCCATACACACAACATAGGAGATGCGAGAGAGAATTCAGGTAAACATGGAAAGGATGCAGCTAAATGAAAATGTTTTAAGAAAACTCAAATTCAATTTCCTCAAAAGGGTTAGTGCTTATATCCAAAACAATGTTGGACACTTCAAACAGTTTATGAGATAAAAGGATTTTGAAAAAATTGAAAATGTGATGTTTTTTTTCAAAATAAAGCACTTATTGAACAAAAACATTCCTTAAAATGCAATTGAAACATTTTCAAAACTGTGGAAGTTATTCATTTGAGATTTAGAGCTGTGTGGGTGATAGTTATGGACCACCTCTGAAAATAAAAAAGCTCTCCGCATATCAAACAAATACATTGAAGAGCGTTTCTGGAAGAGTACAGAAATTATAAATATATCCATTCATGATGGATCCATAGATAACTGAGAATAATTTCTATCAAATTTGCTTCAGTTCAGATGATAAATAATAAAGATATTAGGTAATAAGAGTCATGTAGAGTAAAACTTATAATTTTTAATTTTTTTTATTTTATAACTGGATCAGAGAGAAACGTTATTAATATGCGAAAAAAATCAAAATTCAAGAGTGACAACTTTGATTGGTTGAGAAAAAAATCCGCAGATATTTATCTCTCTCTCTCTCTACCATACGGAAGTTTATGTTTAGCTGAAAATGTGAAACGAATCTGCAGTCTGTTCCCTACTTTCAAATGAAAAAACGAAACCTTGAGTAACACACACGTTCGCCTGGCTGTATTTATTTAGAAGCACATTTCTAATATAGTCTAATCAACAAGTTCAAAAACGTGTTGAATAGATATAAAGCTCCTAAAAATATGAGCGATAGCTCATTCGATTCGGATTGACGTCTAGAAAAATGTTTTTTGAGGGTTATTAGCACGTAAAAAATTGCGATTGCTATTAACAAAATAAGATTAAGAAAAGAAGGTATTTCGTTTTTCGTTAATAATTTCTAAAATAATGATATTTAAGGAATTATGAAAAAATATCCTGAAAGAGGAGGAAATTTCCAATAAAAATTTCCCGGAACTCTATCTCTATTATTTATAATTTTTTTTTAACGCTGAAATAGGGCTCCGCGAGGTCGTTACGGCATAGGCGTACCGTCTAAAAAGCCGTTATATCACCTAAAATAATTTTTTTATAGTATTAAATAATTAAAAAATTTGAATAAATTATGGTGTAATCTAGACACTTGAACGAAAAAAACCTCGGTAAAAAAAAATTTTCATGTTGATTTTTCAAAAAGTTACACCATTGTTAATTAACTAATTTTTTCCAATCTCTGTTTTTATAAATTACGACATAAAAGTTTAAATAATTGGTCTATAAAATTTTCGCTTCGTGGAGCTCTTTTCATTTAGGTACTTAATAAAGCAATGCAAATAAAAATTATTAAAGTTTATTATTTTGTTAATTCTATTTTTTTTTAATTAACAAAAAATGAAATTTCTAAAAAATGTTATCAAAATTTTTTTTTTTAATAATATTTTAATATTGCTGTTTTTGTTAAATTTTTATAAAAAAATATTTTGGGATTTAAAAAATTAATTTAAAATAAATTAAATTATTGATAAAAATAGTTTTTTTTATATTTCAATTGTTTAAATAATTAGTTAAGAAATTATTTTATTCTTAAAAATCATCATTGACCTTTTTCAATGAATTAACAGAGAAATAATTTTTTTTTATAAATAATTTCATTGTTTATTAACTTAACAATTTGTTATAAACAAATAATATTAACCGTTATATTTTTTTTCGAAAATTTAAAAATTACAAAAACAACTATGTATAACAAAGTATAGAAAATATTTTTTTTGTATTTTTTATTATTTATTATTATTATTATTATTTTTTTCTATACTTTGCTATACATAGTTGTTTTTGTTATTTTTTGAAGTTTTCGAAAAAAAATATAACGGTTAATATTATTTGTTTATAACAAATTGAAAAATTATTTTTTTAATTATTAAAAAGGAATTTTTAAAAAATAATTTTTAATAATTATTTAAACAATTAAAATATAAAAAAACGATTATAAACAATAAAAAAAATTATTTAAGAAAAAAAAATTTTTTTAAATCATAATTTTACCTATGCAATTAGATGGTCAAATTTTTTTTTTTTTAAATCCCAAAATAGTCTGTTTATAAGCAATTTCTTAACAAATGACGTAAAATTTTTTTTCCAATGTTAATTAATACCTATATTAGATGCAAAAACAGCAATAATAAGATGTTATTGAAAAAACATTTTTCAGAAATTTCAATTTTTGTTAATTTAAAAAAATTATAATTAACAAAATAACAAACTTTAATAAAAAAAAATTGAATTGCTTTATTAAGTATCTAAATGAAAAGAGCTCCACGGAGCGAAAATTTTATAGACCAATTATTTAAACTTTTATGTCGTAATTTATAAAAACAGAGATTGGAAAAAAATTTGTTAATTAACAATGGTGTAACTTTTCGAAAAATCGACATGAAAATTTTTTTTTACAGAGGTTTTTTTCGTTCAAGTGTCTAGATTACACCATAATTTATTAAAATTTTTAAATTGTTATTTAATACTATAAAAAATTATTTTAGGTGATATAACGGCTTTTTAGACGGTGCGCCTATGCCGTAACACCTCGCGAAGCCCTATTTTCAGCGTTAAAAAAAAATTATAAATAATAGAGATAGAGTTAGAGTTTTATTGGAAATTTCCTCCTCTTTTAGGATCTTTTTTCATAATTCCTTAAATATCATTATTTTAGAAATTATTAACGAAAAACGAAATACCTTCTTTTTTAATCTTATTTTGTTAATAACAATCGCAATTTTTTACGTGCTAATAAACCCTTGAAAAACATTTTTCTAGACGTCATTCCGAATCGAATGAGCTATCGCTCATATTTTTAGGAGCTTTATATATATTTAACACGTTTTGAACTTGTTGATTAGACTAATAGAAGATGCCTTCATTTCTTTTTCCATGAAAACAAGTTGAACATTCGAAGTGTACTTTTCAAGATTTTGTTTTAAGTCACTGTACCACAAATTTTTAAGTAAAAGAGGAAGGCTAGTATGAAGGTTGTTTCAAAGTAGACTATCAGGAACTATTTGAAAACCATAAGACTATATTCATCCATACAGTTTTTTGACATTTTTCAATTGACTCTTTGTTTTTTTACAATTCTGGTTTTACGAAAATAAAAAAGCGGTCTAGTATGACCATTAACGTGGAAATTTCATAGCGATAGTATTTGAAGAAATATAGTTTAAATGTGAATGATCCACTAAATTCTTTCTGCGGATCAGTAAGCTTCTTTACCATGCCAAATTTCAACTTTCTTCGGCAACATCAAACAGCCTCTACCGTCCCTTCCTAAACCTAAAAAGACGTGAATGGTAAAGTGTATAGGATATTACTATCGAATACTTCGCATAACCTTACCCATAATCTAGCTAGTCACCGGAAATTGGTTAATTTGTGCACTTATATATGAACAATTTTAATGCGAAGTCAAAGGTACGTATGCTAATTCCAAGGTTTATTGTGATATAAAGTCCAAGAACGAATTCGAGAGACACACTTGCGAATACCTAATCTTTTTTTAGATGATTGATAAGATAACGGGATCAAACAGCACTTTTTTCCAACCAGTGCTACAAAAATAATGAGCTTAATAGTTTGTTTTGTTTTTTTTATCGATGTGTGGGAAAATACTGTATATGAGTTAACCGAGACTTGATAATTACCCAGCAGAGCCGGCCTTAAGGGTGGCCAAGCGGGGCGCCGGCCCCGGGCCTCGCGCCTCTAGAGGCCTCGCGCTACCGAAGGTTTTGTTTCGTTAATAAAATCACTGATTACAATTTTAAAAAAACTTTTACACTATGAATTTTCTGCTACTACTGAAATTCTGATAAAGAATGGCCTCTTTGTGCACTCTTCAGAAATTTTAATTTCTAGTTAATGCTCGCAACGCCTGCTTTTCTTTAACAGAGAGGAACCAAGCTCCTAAGTACGGAACTGTACTCTAGGCCCTACCACTATCCCGCCTATCTACATTTAGGATGATCACGTGTTAGAACGACATGTTATTAGTCATTAGTTGCGTTCAACATCATAGTTTTGTATTTATGTTTAACCGTTCACATGTTGAGTAGAGAGTTTTATTTGATCCAGATAATAACTGAATATTTTGTGTATAGTCCATCCAATATCAATTGCAGAAGCTGTTTCTATAGGGAGCAAATAAAAACTCACTTCGCTAACACGAGCGTATATGCGAAGAAACGGAACGAAAAATAATCTGTACTACTTGTATACAGTCTCCGTCGGCACAAAGAGCCCGCTGGTCAACGTGGACTTGAGTGACTGCTGTCTGTTCTACAACCGATTCGTCTGGGCCAATCAAGTCGGGCATCAATGCTTGGAGGTGTGTCTATACGATGGGAGGTCATAAATCACGCGTTATATTTGTGTTTTAATAGCTCTGAAAGATTAAAAACCAGTAGCGTCTGTGGCCTTGGTGTGTGCCGATTAAAATTCGTTTTAGGATATTAAAATATCTAAATAAAATTAGTTATCTCCGCCACTGCTGCTCACAGGATTTCGCCGCAAGACTTTTTTATGCTTCTGCAATTGATAATGGGAAAACTATACCTATATTGACGACATTAACGTGAACGTGTTTAGGTAGTCCTTCCTTCCTTCTTTTTTTATTTAACGTCGGCCTATTTCTGCTACCAAGACACCGACGCCGGTGAGCACACTCCTCCCAACCGGAAATTTTACCGAATCCTCTGTTGTTTCAGAGGTGGGGTTCTTTAACGAGCTCAACATCAAATGAACTCGGGACCGACATCTTAACGTCCCCTCCGAAGGACGGCATATCTATCGTCTTATCTCGTGCTTATTGATAAGACGCCTGCAGCTGCGAATATGCTACTATGCTACAGTTGTTAGGATATTTAACGTGGAACTTCCTTGTCCGGTGGTGACCCATTCAAGTAATAACCACGCCCGACGTTGCTAGACTTCAGATATCGATAGGACTCTCGTCAACCTGACCAGCCATCGGTGTTTATGTAGTCGCAGACAGATTTATTATCGTTATTATGGGCCGAAACATTTCGGTTTTTTATATAATATTTCAAAATTGCGACAAATTAGATGAAGATCTGAAAAAATGCTTTTGATTTGGATTTGTATCTCAGTAGTGGGGAACATCGGGATGTAGATGGAGCAGAACTATTCATCGAACTGAGAATTTTGAGAGAAGTTTTGCCACCAGAAACACTAACTGCAATTGACTTGTTGACACGACTGAAAGAAATGGGAAATCCGTTTCCCAATACTTTCATCGCATATAGGGTACTGTTAACAATTCCTGTTACAGTTGCTAGTGCGGAAAGGTCATTTTCTCGTCTAAAATTAATCAAGACCTACATACGCACATCCATGTCTCAAGATCGTTTAAGTTCATTAGCCACATCATCGATAGAGTCTGATATAAGTGCGAGGCTGGAGTTTGATGCCATTATAGATGAATTTCGAAAATTAAAGCTAGGCGTGGGATTTTTCCACAAGATCTCATGAGTCTCACATGTACGTTTCACGTTTCATTTTCACTCAGTGAAAGAATTCAAATTATTATTTTATTTTGAGTTTTACATGTTTTGTTTTTGAATATTCAGAGTTTTATTTTTGTTTTCGTTATTGGTAGGTATATTACGTAATATATTATATATTGTTTTGTTTAGATTTTGTTACCTTTCTCATATCATGTTATCTAGTATTGATTATTATATTGTCATTGTCAAAACATTCAGAAGTGTTTTCCTCGCCAAATAAATTATTTATTTAAATTATGTGTTTTGTATTTTGAACATATATTTAGTAGGCACGCCATCCGAGAGGTAGTGAGGGGAAGGTGAATGAATGAGAACATTGAGTAGGAATTTCTTCAAAGTATAAAAATATCAATTTATTAATAAATAAAATATATAAGGGCCTCGCACAACAAGTTGGCCCCAGGTCTCGCGCTCACTAAGGCCGGCTCTGTTACCCAGTCATCATTTCAAACTAGTCACTTTGTAAATTTTTATGCAAATTTGAATAAAACACTTTGGTCCACCTGGTACATACAACTGTCGATACGAACTGGCCAACCAAGTGCATAATAAACCGAATTAGAATCAGACAGATATTATCTAATAGTGCAAATATTTATTGGAAATTAATCATTCGGGTGATATAGCCTCCCTTTTTTTTCTCCTTATTTTATTGAAGAATGTCTACACGGTGTAAACTAGCTGGTTGCCTCCTGAACATGAATCGGAAAACTTGGCTGTCCCGGAGAACAAACAAATATCAATTTTAGCGCTATTTTCGGCTACTGAAAACACTCAAAATTCGAATTTCTTTAATCAACACAAAATCACTTTCAAACCTAGTGTTAAAAATATTTTCAACACTGGTGTTAAAAGTAAAATGATGGTAGATACTAAATAATATAAATCCGTTCAATAGAAACATTTTAATGAAATGTTATTATAATAATAATCATAATACAGTTACCTACTTATGAGGAATTATTTTAGACTAGTCTAGAAGATTCCTGCGAAAAATAGTTCCAAAAAATGAGGCAATTTTGAAAAAGACATTTTTTTGTTTTTTTTGCTGTCGAAAATTGCAATTGTTATTAACAAAAAACAAAAAAAGGCGTTCAGTTTTTGGGGAATAACTGAAAAACTATAAGCGATAGATATAATCGGAAAATACATTCTTAAAGAAGAGGAATTTTGAAATTTCCAATAAAAAATTCCGGACTCCTGGAACTCTATCTCCATTACTTATAATTTTAATTTAACGCTGAAAATAGGGCTCCGCGCGACAGCTACGGCATGCGCGCGCCGACTCTAAAGACAGTACACCATATAAAATAATTTTTTTCAGTATTATATATCAATTTAAAAATTTCAATAAATTATGGTGTGTTTTTAACACTTGAAAGAACAAAGTCCCGTTGGAAAAAAAAATGGGTTTATTTTTCAACAAGTTAGGACCTCCGTTTTCATAAAAAACGGCACAAATGTTGAAATAAATCCTCTAAAAATGTTTCGCCTCTTGGAGCCCTTCTCATATATATACTTAACAAGATCACGTTATGAAAGTTTTTAAAAATTGTTTATTTTGTTTATTATAATTTTTTAAATTTACCAAAAAATAAAAAAATTAAAAAAATTGTATTTAAAAAAATAAATTTTATTTTTTATAAATTTTTATAAATATTTATTGGTTTAAATTAAAAAAAATTTTCAATTTTTTCTACAGAATATAATAATTTTTCAAAAATTGCTTATTGTTTATAATAGTTTTTTATATTTCCATTATTTAAATGATTAGTTAAGATTTTTTTTTATTTAAAAATCATAATTGGCATTTTTTAATAGAATAACAAGAAAAATATATAAAAATTTTTATTATTTATTTAGTTAACAATTTGTTATAAACAAATCCCAAATCTCATTATTTTTTTTCTGAAACCACTAAAATTTACAAAAACAACCATATGCAAGTGTCGATTTTTTTTAAATTTTTTTTATAGATTTTTCTAAAATGACGGTATAAAAATATTTTCGACACTTTGTTGCATATGATTGTTTTTGTAATTTTTAGTAGTTTAAGGAAAAGAATATAATGAGATTTGGATTTTTTTTTAACAAATTGTTAACTTAATAAACAATAAAAAACAGTTTTTTATTCTATTGAGAAATGCCAATTATGATTTAAAAAAAATTTAACTAATTATTTAAATAATGGAAATATAGAAGAACGAAACAGTAATACATTTTCTTTAGGAGAAACATTGTTTTTTAAAAATCATTATATTCTCTAGAGAACAAAATGGCCAAAATATATAAAAAAAATTAAACTAATAAATTGTTTATAAACAATGTTATTGAATGCCTTCGTTTGATTCAACAACAGCAGAGCACAACACATAAATAAAAAAAATAAAAAATTATGTTTTATTTTTTGTTAACTTTAAAAAATTATTATAAACGAAATAAACAACTTTTAAAAACTTTTATAACGTTATCTTATTGAATATATATATATATATATATATATATAATAAGAAGGGCTCCAGGAAGCTATATTCAAACATTTATACCGTTTTTTATGAAAACCAAGGTCCGAAAAATAAGGACCAATTAAAAAATGCCTAGCTTGTTGAAAATTTAACAAATTTTTTTTCCAACGAGACCTTGTTCTTTCAAGTATTAAAAACATACCAAAATTTATTCAAATTTTTAAACTGATATTTAATACTATACAAAAATATTTTAGAGACGGCGCATGCCGTAGCGGTCGCGCTGAGCCCTATTTTCAGCGTTAAATTAAAATTATAAATAATGGAGATAGAGTTCCATTTTATTTCAAATTTCATACTCTTTAAGAATATTTTCACTAGCGCTCGTTTTTGAGTTATTTCCAAAAACTGAACCCATTTTTTTTTGTTAATAACAATTGCAATTTTTGTCAGCAATAAAACACAAAAAATATCTTTCTCAGAATTGCATCCCAAATCGAATGAGCTATTACTCATATTTTTTGGAGACTTGGAACTATTTTTCGCAGGAAACTCACTCTTGACTAGACTATTTATAAATATTAACATGTATTTGGCAGTTTGAACAATTGGTAATATTAATTCTCTTAGAAGCATCTGAAGGAGTATTCAATTCAACTGCAGAACGTTCGTCATCACTAACTAATGACGGGCTATGTGGGATAGCTAAATAATGAAGGTGCAGAGATAGAACTAGTACTTGTACCAGGAAACATTTTATCAGCAATTTTATTTTCAATGGAATTCTCGATGTAACCCTCAGCTACGGTTCCGGACTTCCATCCTTCATGTCGTTTTATTGTAGTCAAACTTGCTCCTGAATTTGCTATGAAGATGCTAGAGATCTTTGAAAACAATGGCCGGTAAACTACTGCGCATCTGGTAATTTCAGAAATTTAGCAATAGTTGTAGGCATCTTCCCAAAAGTATTTATTCCGACTGGTTGAACAGTGCATTTATTGTTAGAATAGTTCAGGAAAAATAGACGATGAGTTATGGAAGTTGGGCAGCATATTCACGGTAAAGGCTCATGAAGTTTCCAACGAAGCAAAAACTTCGCTGAATGTCGGTGGTGACTTTCTGGATACACTGTATACTATTCTGAGTAAGTTTGCACAATAATATAGGCTTCAACACGAAAATGCACTCATCACACCTCTATCAACTGGACTAGTAGTTAAAGCATCCATTCGTTGAGTTCCGGGTTCGAAGTCCCATGATATGGATTTCATCTATTTTTTAGATAGTAATATGTAGATAATATTCTGAATGTTCAGAAAATTTTTTTCTGTGATTGAACAATATCTTCAATTATATGAACCTTGACACTAAAGGTCATCAAACACGATATGAAAGATGCTTATATTATGAGATACGATGAAATCACAATCTGAAAGTGGTATCCGTTCTTATTTTACTGAATATCACACTTATTGAGAAGGTAATGGAATTTCTAACTAGATGCTGTACATGTTGAACAAATATTTTGAAGGAATAATCAGAAGTACTTGAACATGACAAAATCATTACAGAATACAAAAATGCGTCCACCCAGTTGACGGACCTACCAAAACTTTGTTGTTTGAATACCGCTGTTTCACTCGACGACCAACATGGTCGTGACCTTGACCCTCATAGTGTTAAACTCCGGTCTGCTCGGTGTTCTCGTTTATTTATCAATTCAAATGAACCAGACTTCGATTTTGGGTAAATTGTGAATATGCCGTTTGATGGTACTTACTTTCTCTTCGGAGAGCATGCAAAAAAATAAATTTTGATATGTTTTTCTTGTTGAATTCTCACAACCAGGCACTTAACACCAACGGTAACTTATTTTTGGAGTAGGCATTTTGAAAATTGTAGTATGAATATTGATAACGACGCGAACAATAAACACTTCACAATATTAGCGGCAGCAACACGTGCTAGTTGCCTACTGCAGAAGAGAGTATCAACAGGCCCAACAGTATTGTGACGTCACGCTCTCTCTCTCTCTCTCTCTCTCTCTCTCTCTCTCTCTCTC
>JAFIRS010006817.1:0-31613 GCA_018342105.1 Gonioctena quinquepunctata | reverse complement strand
TCGTTAACCATCTCTGTGAAGGGCGCACTATCAATTCGTTTTCCAGCTTACTGATCGTTTCCTTTATTTTGTCCATTTCTGCCTCGATTCCGTCTTTGATTTCATCGCTGATTATTTCCTTCATCTTGTCCATCTCTGCCTCGACGGTTCCTATTCTTTTTTCTAGACGATTCGCCACACCACAGAGTTCTTTTTTTAGGCCTTCTGTGTTTTCAAGGAGCTTATCTTCCAGGCTTCTTGAATTTTCTTGGAGCTTCTCTTCCAGATTTCTAGAAAGCTTCTTTTCCAGATTTCTAGAATTTTGTTGCAGTTCTTTTTTCACGGATTTAGTAGTTTCTTCGAGTTTATTCATTACCAAACTTAAATCACCTCCGGGAACTTCGAATAAAAATGTTTCGGGTCCTCACCTTCTTGTATAAGTCCTTCTGCAAGTCTTTCCTGGAGTACTTGCTTTTTACCCGTTGTTTCCAGTTCCTTTCCTCAATTCCTGTTTCAATTCCGCTACCTTCAAGTCCGCAAGGCGCACTTTTCTTGAACACATTTTGTCTTTGACGAGGTATTAGTCTGTTTCACACGAAAAAGTTTATCAGTTTTTTAAAAATTCACTTCGCGAATTCTTTTCCACGGACCACCAGTCTATTGTCTGTTTCACGCGAAGAGTGTATCAGTTTATATTCCCACGCACAATTGTCCACTTCGCGAAAACCGGGCCACTGTCTATTTTGGGCGTACAAAAAGGTCTATAAATTTATTTTTCTGACTATCCACTCCACGATCACTTGTTTATTTTCAAAATCTCACTTCCGACACCAATTGTAACGTAAATAAACTTAACTTGGTTTTAATAATTTATTTCACACTTAATCTACAACTTAATTTATATTACTACGCCACTGTATAGCTCGATCGTATGGGCTCGTTCAGACTGTCTGACTCCACTTGAGGGTTGCCTATTTATCTCCGATACAGCATTCTTGATGTTTCGAATTCTTTCAGTTGGCGACCGGCGTGTTCCAATTGTTTCCAATATTGACCGTTGTTTTCCGCGGCAGAGCGCACTGGATGGTTCTCGAATATCTCCGGGGATGATCTCATCGTTGTCGATGGCAACGCGTGAGGCGACAGGTCCGGCCTAGGTTCGTTACAATATCAACTGGATTTTTGGTAAATTTCGATAAAAAATAAAATAAGAGTGGTCAACCGTAGTGGAAGATCGTGGAACGTTATAATTTGAATCGGGAATTTTTACTATTAATGAAGACTAATAAGCACAAAATATACCCAATATAGTTTACTGCTTTCATCATGGAATACTTTTTGTCTGGTATAATTTATAGGAACTCTTCTAAGCCACTACTCCTTGAATATTTTCAGAATGATCGAAGGTAGATTATATATTCTCGTCGTTATCCGATACTACTGAAATGAATTTCATTTCAGAGTATGAAGCAAAATTCAAACTTTCAACTACCGGATAAACTTTTCAACAGGCCGTGTGATTTATTATCATGCTGTGGAATTGAATATTGACTGAAAAATTGGCAACAGTGTCAGGAGGCCCAGTAAATACACAATAGCTTCAAAAGGAGGCCAAGTTACATAAACTCCCAAAAACGTATGCTAACATATACGAGAGGAGGCTAACTAGCCTGAGATAGTGGCGGAGGCTGAGTGGGCTATTAACTGTTTCCTTTATATAAACACGTGGATGCTTGGTGGGCCGAGTATGAAACGGAAGCTGAGTTGGTCTATATAGATATATATATATATATATATATATATATATATATATATATATATATATATATATATATATATATATATATATATATATATATATATATATATATATATATATATATATATATATATATATATGTATATGTTTGCGTTAAACGCATGAGGAGTACGACTATTGGAATGCCAATCTAAACATGTGAAAAAAAAAATGGATTTCTTTTTCGCATAAGAAAGTTGGTACCAAATTTTTGGCGTAACCTGTATAGCTATAAAATTAGAGAAAAAATTAAAAAGAGCATTTCTAAAGACAAGATTTCATTATACAAATGCACTGAAATGGAAAAATAATTTATTTCATTGTTTGAACAGATTCAAAATCTTGCCGCGCCAGATTACCTATTTTGTGTCCGCGGCAAACTTTAAAATCCATTACTCACAAATAACCTAGATCAAACAATGAAAAGAATTATATTTTCCTTTTAGTGCATTTGTATGAATGAGAGCTTGTCTTCTAAAATGTTCCGAAATATTGGACACGCCATTTTTTTTTGTCAATACACCTGCCAAATTTCAAATCAATCGGACGATTAGAAGTGGGTCAAATTCAACTTGCAAGATTTGATTAGACAGACAGACACACGGACAGACAACCACCAGGACAGGTGAGACTGAATAAAAGCTTGTGAAATATGTTAGACTCTAATGGACAAAAATTATTAATTCATTCGAAAAACCAGTGGTAATGCAGAGAGACTGTCTGATCCTGTTGTTCCTATATACATCTTAGAGAAATTGTTGTGGGGCTCAAATAGCTCCATCAAACGACATTTACTTTTCCAATATTGATTTGAAAGTCAAAGGGGGAGTTCTCAAAACAGCTGTCATTTTGAAACTACAAGATCAATTTGGCTCATCTCTAAACTCAGCTAAGATATTTATAAAGAATATTTTGTGCCAAATTTCATCATCCGCATGTAATAAGATTCTCGGGGTACTGAATCTCATTCTGTAAGTGAAAACTGAGAGACCCAAAATTTTCAACGCGACATATTGATATCCAATGGATTTGTAGAGCCTCAGTACACAGCCATGTGTACCGAAATTGATTACTCTTTCTTCAATGGTAGATGAATGCATTGAGAAGTATACACTGCACATGTTGAAGTAGCATGTTCAACAGACTCGTGAATACATTCATATGAAAGATATTTTGGTGAATTATCTGATGCTTGGAAAAAAAGTGAAGACTAACTCAATTACTTTATTCACCAGGCTCAGCAGTTAGCGCCCAGCGTTGCCATATGGCAACGGTCTGAACGATGCATTTTAAACCGGAAACCGATCGAATGGATCAGAATATTGCACGCTACCGAATAGAAATCAGGGGCAAAAAATTGGTACTGGCCTTTATTTACTTGGCTCTTAAGTTTTGCAAAGCAAAACTGTTGGCTATTGTATAATAAATCAAGAAAAAAATATTTTAGAAGGGAAGTGGCCAACGTATACTCAAAACAATATCAAGTCCTTCCTAATGGACCTAGGAGCGACTTGCGACTTCCATAGAATCTCCCTCTACATGTCGATTATTCAAAGACATCGGATACGATCGTACTGACCACTATGTCAAACATACAGAGAAAAATGAAAAAAGAAGGTGCGCTGCAAGTACATGCAAATCAATAATATGAACCATGTATGTGAAGTGTGATGTTGCACTATGTATATACTGTTTTATATCATTTCTCTCACTAATTTTATTGGTATATGTTTGTTTTGTTAAGAAGGATAGTTATATAGTTTAAAAATGAAAAATAAATAATTTCTTTGAAAACACACAAAAATAATAATATTTATTAGTTAGTAGTTCATGAGATATTGTTTTTACATATTTTTGAGATTATATTTACTTTCTGAAGCCGCTGTACAACATTGATAGGTAAATATATGCAAATACTGTAATGCAGTAATTTTCTTCCATTTTCGAAAATGATGCCAACATATAATTGTTTGAAATACAACAAAATCTCTAGGTTTACAAAACTATTCTGAGTTGAATGTGATCAACAAAATTATAATGTTTAAACATACAGTATATAAAATTGCATCTAACCAAAATAGCCAATGGGAGAACAAAAAACTTCTTGATGAAAATAGCCAATCAGGGAACAGATATGGGTTGATGGAAGATTTGAAATTGTGGAAAAGTAGGAACACAGAAATGTCAAAGATAATTATGATAAAATCTTGTGTGTTAGTATATAAGAAATGTAGAATATGTTAGTTGATAGTTTTCTCAATAACACAAATTAGTGAAAGTGCGACAAGGAAGTGCGCGATTTTCAAAAATTCAAATAGAATGACAAAACAGAAATCATATCCAGGGAAGGAAAAAACAAAGCGAGAGGAGAAAAAAAAATTTAGGAGAAAAAAGTTGTTGAAAATTTGGGAGAAAAGAAATTCCGGATTTTCACTGATAACAAGGGAGATTTCTTACAATAACAAATCAATTTAACCTCTGGAAAATTTCGACAAAAAAATTATTGAGAATAAAAGAAGATTATCTTTTTGTTTTCCACATGAAAACTGATCCAGGCAGATTTTGAAGATTTTGGAGAGTTCCACTGCAATAGAGAGTCCCTGAGAGGAGTAGATGAAGTAGGATTACAGAGGATCACCAGGAAATACATCAGCGACAATCCAACTCCAGGTATAAACTTTTTGAGTGCACATCACAAACTGAATCACTTTGCAAAATAACTCTTATATCTGAACAACTCTGTTCAATTTTGGTATTGAACTATAAAACAATTTTTCAACTTAAAAGAAAAAGTGAGGTTATATTTATAATATACTTCATTGTTTTTCCATTATTTTCTGCGAAGATTTGTCAATTGCTCATAGTTTAAGTTATCTATCGCAGGCCAGGTCAATATAAGTTTTCCTAATAAAGGAAATAATTGTTGTTGATAATTTCTGATTCACTTTCCACAATAATATGCTGATCTTTCACCTATAAACACTGAACTGAAATAGTTCTATTGACATCAAGGAAGGCAGAGTGTCTCTGTTGCCAGTACCGACTCCTGAGGCAAAGGCGTTCCAATGAGTTCAGTCATGGTAAGGAACGCTTTGTTTTTTCCTTCCCTGGATATGATTTCTGTTTTGTCATTCTATTTGAATTTTTGAAAATCGCGCACTTCCTTGTCGCACTTTCACTAGTTTGGTGTTACTTGAGAAAACTTATCAACTAACATATTCTACATTTCTTATATACTAACACACAAGATTTCATCATAATTATCTTTGACATTTCTGTGTTCCTACTTTTCCACAATTTCAAATCTTCCATCAACCCATATCTGTTCCCTGATTGGCTATTTTCATCAAGAAGTTTTTTGTTCTCCCATTGGCTATTTTGGTTAGATGCAATTTCATATACTGTATGTTTTAATATTATAATTTTTTGATACATTCAATAGAATAGTTTTGTAAACCTAGAGATTCTGTTGTATTTCAAACAATTATATGTTGGCATCATTTTCGAAAATTGAAGAAAATTACTGCATTACAGTATTTGCATATATTTATCTATCAATGTTGTACAGCGGCTTCAGAAAGTAAATATAATCTCAAAAATATGTAAAAACAATATCTCATGAACTACTAACTAATAAATATTTATTATTTTTGTTTGTTTTTAAAGTAATTATTTATTTTTCATTTTTAAACTATATAACTAGACCTTCTTAACAAAACAAACATATACCAATAAACATTAGTGAGAGAAATGATATAAAACAGTATATACATAGTGCAACATCACACTTCGGAGGCCGGTCCTTACTAGCCAACGATAAACAGTGTTTTATTAGCTCTGCCAAAACTATTCGAAATCGATAGTAAACAGTTACTTTTAATTTACGAAATAGTATCAGTGGTATTAAGTGAAAACTCAAACACCAGTAAGTCATTTAAACCTAGAAATTAGATCCTGTATAACAAATATAGCATCTAGATTAGCCATCTCAAGGTGTATTGTTCATCAGTAAAAACTGTCGCACATATCGGCAGAATTTGCTACCTTCAGTGGTGTACAGGTCCGTCGCCAGGAGCGTATGGCCCAATCAACCTAAAATGGATGAACCAGTATCAAGGGGTTCCGCCCATACGAACTCACCTGGTAATCCAGTCACAAATCAGTCGAACCTTTATTCAAGAGCAGTTAGCCAACAAACACCGAATATTCCTAACCAACAGCAAGCAATAATTTTTAATGCAATAGATAATATCAACTTCGGTGACTATATAATCGGCCTCGGCTCATTAATAGGCCCTAGAAATATACTCTCCTGTTCGAAAATCTCAAACAATAGAATTTGTGCATACCTCTCTTCGGTTGAAATTGTCGACAAATTTTTGAAACCCATGGTGGTATAACCATCAACAACCAACGCATTCCCGCAAGACGTCTGATAACTCCGGCAATTCGACTGATTATATCTAATGTTTGCCCCTCTATACCCCACTCAGTGATTGAAGAAGTACTAAAACGATTAAATCTGAAGCTGTTGTCCCCAATCAATTTCCTCCGAATCAACATCCAAAACCCCGAATACTTCCACATCCTGAGCTTTCGAAGACAAGCATACATCTCTCCAACAGACAACAACCTCATCATCCCAGAGTCTATAACACTCACCTTTGATAATACAAACTACAGAATTTTCATATCCAGGGATGATCTGACATGTTTCAACTGTAAACAACCAGGACACATTGCCCAGCAGTGCACTCTCCCTAAACAAGACGATTCTTCTCCTCTCTCTCCCACTCCGCTGACTCCACTAGACACTCCGCCAATAATTGAAACCCCGACATCTTCCAAAAGGCCTCATCTCGAAACTCTATCCTCTATAGAAGAAATTCCAACAAATAGTCAAACTGATTTCAAACAACCGGCAGACCGAATACCTAAAAAACCACGAACATCAAATATTGAAGAGCAATTATCACCTTTGAAAGAGCATATCGAAACCAATGCCTCGAAGTATCCACTAACCTATGAAGAACTCAAACATTTCTATGATAACACTAGAGGCTCCAAAGATATATTAAGCGTTGCTCGTCAGTATACAAGACATAGAGGGACTAGTCTACATGCTCTCAAAAATTCATCAACTTTTTGATAACAAAAGTATGAAGAGTAGAAATACCAAAATAAAAAAAATACTGATGAAAAATGTAAACACTGACAACATTACCATGAACCTTACTGATACAGATAGTGACCTATCATCACAAGAGACATTCTAAGTCAATCGCCACTCTTCACAACTACACTATATTCAATCATTCATTCTTCAGTGGAATTTAAATGGGTTCAAACCCCAATTTGAAATGCTCAAACTCATGGTCTCAAAGTACAACCCATTGATCATATGTCTTCAAGAAACCAACTTCTCAGAAAGATACCAGGGCACATTAAAAAATCATAAGGCGTTCCATCACATAAGACATAATACAAATAGAGCAAGTGGGGGAGTTAGTACCTTCATACATGATTCATTAGATTGCCAAGAAATACCAATAGCTTCTAACTTTGAAACCTGCATTGTCGAAGTACAAACATTCCGTAAATTATATGTCTGTAATTTCTACATCCCTCCAGATAAAGACTTCACCTACAACGATCTTTCTGATGCCATCAATAAAATCCCTAAACCTAGGATTATATTGGGAGACTTCAACTGCCACAATACTGCATGGGGGTGTAAAAGCACTAAGCCCAAGGGAATAGTTTTAGAAAAATTCATAGACGATAACAATCTGGTCTTACTTAATAATGGCGACAAGACCCACTTTGATTTGCGGTCTGGAAACTCCAGTGCTATTGACTTGTGCATATGTGATAGCAATCTGAGCACCAACTTACAATTCGATGTTTATTCAGACCTGCATGGAAGTGATCACTGGCCCATTGCAATTAGGAACAACGAGGAAACCATTACCCATCCTCAAGATCCAAAATGGAAAATGAAACGAGCTAACTGGGAAATATATTCAGATTACATAGATCAACATTTAACCGACTGCATATTCAGTAGTGATATAAATGAAACAGTTGAGTCATTCACCGACCTAATACATCTGCAGCACACATAGCAGTTGGGGTAATTCTACAACTATAAGAAGACCTACAGTACCTTGTGGAATCCTGAATGTGCAACAGCTTTAAAAAACTCTAAACACTCATTCAATCAATATAAAAAACATAAGACTAGCGAAAATCTAATAAGATTCAAGGAACTCCGAGCCAAAGCTAGATGGACAATAAAAAGAGCAAAAGAATCATGGATTAACTTCGTTTCCTCAATAAACAACACTACACCAAATAATATAATGTGGGACAGAATAAAGAGAATCAACGGCAAGCCCTCTAATCACCATTGAATAAATCACCTGGCCTTTGAAAACAATCTTATTAATGATCCAAAAAAAATGGCAGAGATCTCAGCTTCTACATATGAAAAAAACAGCAGCAACGAAAACTACTCACAAGAATTCCTCAATTTCAAAAATGTAGTAGAACAAGAGGAGATTCCAGCAGTTTCCAACATTGAAATAAGCCCACTCAATTCAACCTTATCAATGGACGAATTACAAGATGCCCTTTCAAGTTGCAAAAATACGTCATCAGGCCCAGATAACATACCTTTCATTTTTATACATAACCTACCTATGAATGCCAAGGAACACCTTCTCAAAATTTACAACATGATATATTCGAAAAATTGTTTTCCGTCTTCCTGGTCAAAGGCTCTAGTAATCCCTATATTAAAACCACATAAATCAAAATCGGATCCAGACTCTTATCGCCCCATAGCACTAACATACACACTGTGCAAACTTTTGGAAAAAATCGTCAATAGGAGATTGATATGGTACCTCGAAAAGAACAGCTGTCTAACCAACATACAAAGCAGCTTCAGGACACACCGATCCACCAATGACAATCTAATCGTTTTGGAATCTTTCATACAAGAAAGTCTCGCTAATAAACAAGTCTGTGCCGCAACATTCTTCGACATCACTAAAGCCTATGATATGGTATGGAAACATGGGATTCTCAAATGGTCAGCATCACGGGGACTACATGGAAATATTTTCCAATTCATACGAAATTTTCTAGATGTTAGATATTCTAGTGTAAAAGTAAATGGCTCAACATCCAACTCCCATATCCAGACCAACGGTATACCCCAAGGCTCTATATTAAGTGTTACATTATTTCTAATGGCTATTAATGACGTAGCGCACACAATCAAATCCCCGGTCTACGCCAGCTTATATGCAGACGATTTGGTCATATATACAAGGGACAAAAACATGGACGCCGTCGAAAGAAACCTTCAGACATCCATTTCTGCAGTCTCGTCGTGGTTTTCAACTAGTGGCTGGCAACTATCTCCTACAAAATCCAGATGTATTGTATTTTCTCGCTATCAACATCGAAGTCACCGAGAAATTGTCCTCACAATGGACAACAAAAGAATACAAGTCGTAGAAGAACATAGGTACCTAGGCATGACCCTTGATCGCAAACTGAATTGGCAGTCCCATCTGGAAAAATACAAAGAAATCTTGCCTTCCTGGACTAAATTTATTGAAAATGTTATCAAACATTAACTGGGGAAGTAATCGTCAAACTCTGCTCCAAATCTACAAAAGCTTCATTGGATCAAGGTTCGACTACGGATCCATAATATATCTAACAGCCAGCAAAAAGTCCCTAAAGAAACTCGAGGTCCTACAACATACAGCGTTACGCCTGGCAATCGGAGCATACCAAACCAGTCCGAGAGAGAGTGTCCTGATAGAATCTGGTGAAACCCCCCTGGTCCTAAGAAGAGAACTTTTTAGTCTCCAATATGCCACGAACATATTTTATAATCTCAACCATCCTGCAAGAAATTTCACATTCTCTGATAGATTCAAGCTGCTTTTCACTAATCACCCTCGGCTCATCCCCCCCTTCTACCAAAGAATAAACACACTCTGCCAAAAATATAATATCATTTTTCCTACTACATTACCTCTCCAAATTCGAACTACACCGCCTTGGCTTTTACCATTACCTAAGTGCAATACACAACTCGTGATCTTCAGTAAAACTGAACACCCATCTCAAATCATTCTAAACAGCTTCAGAGAAATCCTCAATGACTATAACAATCACCAACAGATCTATACGGATGGTTCTGGAGTTGATAACGGTACTTCAGCTGCTGTAATAACTGAAAATGTCAATCTTAGTTACAAACTGCCACATATCTTCAGTGTATTTTCGGCGGAGATGTACGCAATTCATAAAGCCCTTACATTCTGCACCGAAAGCCAACATGAACATCACCTGGTTATCACCGATTCACTTAGTACCATCAAGAGCTTAAATCATCTCTACTCAGACAACCGTTTGTTACTTTTAATGAAAGAACAGCTAAGCACAATTCATGAAATGAACAAAGCTGTTGAGTTTATATGGGTTCCTTCCCATATCGGCATAGCGGGCAATGAAAAAGCAGATATCCTAGCCAAAGAAACAGCCCTTGACAACACGGTGCCCATTGCTGAGGACCCTATCCCACTACCTGACGTTGAAGCCCTCATCAAATCTAAAAGCAGTGAATACTGGCAGAATGTTTGGACATCACCACAAACCAAACTCAGGGAGGTCAGGACAACGACCACACCTTGGACTCGTCTACCAATATCCAGGAAAAAACAATCAATCATAACACGCCTGAGAATAGGCCACACTCGATACACCCATGAACACCTACTAAAGAAAGAAGAACCCCCTGTTTGTGAATTGTGTAATACAGAATTCAGTGTCAAACATTTCCTACTTCAGTGTCCTAAATATACAACTAGTAGAATCAAATTTAACATCCCTAACTCTCTAGTGAACTTATTAAATGACTGCAATTCCAAAATTTAAATCAAACATTTCCTACTTCATGACCAATTATGGTTGAAGCAGTTATTTCTAAATAGAAAAAAAAAAAAACATACACTTCACATACATGGTTCTTATTATTGATTTGCATGTACTTGCAGCGCACCTTTTTTTTCATTTTTCTCTGTATGTTTGACATAGTGGTCAGTACGATCGTATCCGATGTCTTTGAATAATCGACATGTAGAGGGAGATTCTATGGAAGTCGCAAGTCGCAAGTCGCTCCTAGGTCCATTAGGAAGGATTTGATATTGTTTTGAGTATACGTCGGCCACTTCCCTTCTAAAATATTTTTTTCTTGATTTATTATACAATAGCCAACAGTTTTGCTTTCGCAAAACTTAAGAGCCAAGTAAATAAAGGCCAGTACCAATTTTTTGCCCCTGATTTCTATTCGGTAGCGTGCAATATTCTGATCCATTCGATCGGTTTCCGGTTTAAAATGCATCGTTCAGACCGTTGCCATATGGCAACGCTGGGCGCTAACTGCTGAGCCTGGTGAATAAAGTAATTGAGTTAGTCTTCACTTTTTTTCCAAGCATCAGATAATTCACCAAAATATCTTTCATATGAATGTATTCACGAGTCTGTTGAACATGCTACTTCAACATGTGCAGTGTATACTTCTCAATGCATTCATCTACCATTGATGAAAGAGTAATCAATTTCGGTACACATGGCTGTGTACTGAGGCTCTACAAATCCATTGGATATCATATGTCGCTTTGAAAATTTTGGGTCTCTTAGTTTTTACTTACAGAATGAGATTCAGTACCCCGAGAATCTTATTACATGCGGATGATGAAATTTGGCACAAAATATTCTTTATAAATATCTTAGCTGAGTTTAGAGATGAGCCAAATTGATCTTGTAGTTTCAAAATGACAGCTGTTTTGAGAACTCCACCTTTGACTTTCAAATCAATATTGGAAAACTAAATGTCGTTTGATAGAGCTATTTGAGCCCCACAACAATTTCTCTAAGATGTATATAGGAACAACAGGAACAGACAATCGCTCTGCATTACCACTGGTGTTTTTCGAATGAATTAATAATTTTTGTCCATTAGAGTCTGACATATTTCACAAGCTTTTATTCAGTCTCACCTGTCCTGGTGGTTGTCTATCCGTTTGTCTGTCTGTCTAATCAAATCTTGCAAGTTGAATTTGACCCACTTCTAATCGTCCGATTGATTTGAAATTTGGCAGGTGTATTGACAAAAAAAAATGGCGTGTCCAATATGTCGGAACATTTCAGAAGACAAGCTCTCATTCATACAAATGCACTAAAAGGAAAATATAATTCTTTTCATTGTTTGATCTAGGTTATTTGTGAGTAATGGATTCAAAAGTTTGCCGCGGACACAAAATAGGTAATCTGGCGCGGCAAGATTCTGAATCTGTTCAAACAATGAAATAAATTATTTTTCCATTTCAGTGCATTTGTATATTGAAAGCTTGTCTTTAGAAATGTTTTTTTTAATTTTTTACGCCAAAAATTTGGTACTAACTTTCTTATTCGAAAAAGAAATCCATTTTTTTTTCACATGTTTAGATTGGCATTCTAATTCTGAGTTGAAACAATTCAAGTTATGTTAATTTATCTTTTGAATTTTTTTTATATATCTCAATTTTTCCAAAAAAAAAAAAATTACTGCCGTAGTAGTAGACTTCTGGCAAACATTGTATTCGCTGTGAGCAAGATGGTTATGCCCTCTAGTGACTCGACAGCTGAAGTTTTCTTGGTTCATTTCCAATGCTCACTGTGTAACAATTTCAATTTTTCAACAATTTCTAAATAATCTACTACGATGTAACAATTTTGAGCTCACTACTAGTTCCAGACTAATCGAAGTTTTTTTCTGTCAGACAAAAAGTAAATAAATGATAAAGAATATGTGTATTGATACGGAAGTTCACCGCATTTGGAAGTTATGCATGTCAAGTTATAGATATTTTGAATATCATAAAGTAATGCTACTTCTGTGTACTTTCGAGTACTCGATTTTCGTCATTAGTGTCATCTTACATACTGGATTTGCGAAAGTATTCCATAGACTAAACTTCGACCGTTGCCACTACAATTACCAGGATTATCACCTACTCATGCCACCATGGGCGCTGTCATTGTTTCATTTTTCCCCTCCAGCCTAATGCATACAGCGAATAGCTGTGGGACTAAAACTATGCCAGTTGGAATAGACATTATCGATTATAACAGCATACCAAATTCAAAGTTCATAATTCAACAGCAAGTTCAAAAATATCTGATAATAATAATAATAATCTTTATTGATTTGAAAATCCTACAAGGTATTTAAGTATATAAGTGAGACAAACAAATATATTTAACTGAAATGAAAGGGCATGAGGAACAAAAAGAGCCAATTATGACGATAAGAACTCACCCATTGTATAGAACATGTTTTCCAATAGATGAAGCTTCAGTGGTTTTCGGAATTCGAAGAGAGTTACTTTCTGTTTAATAATTGGAAGTTTGTGATTGTAAACCCCAATCCCATTAGGGATGGGGCCATTCAGGCATATATTCAAGTGATTTTGAGGTGTGCACAGATGATGGCTCAATCTTGTTGAGTAATTATGTATGTCATTATATTGGAAGTATTTTCAATTGGTTGAAGGAAAGTCTGCACGATTCTCTTTGATTTTTCTTCAACATTGCACGTATCATTTCTTCTGAACCGCAAATAGTTTTTGTGCTGAAGCAAACATGCTCCACAACAATATGCCATATGTTAGTCTAGATTGTATTGCAACATAGTTATAGTGTTTTTGAACATTCAGGTTGAGTACCCTCTGAAGGCATCATAATTGATATAACTTACAGTTCAGATTTTTCGTTGTATCACGTTTATGTGATTTCCAGTCGAGGGTATCACTCATAGTTATACCTAGAAATCTAATAGTATGACATTTCTCTAGAGTTATTTCCTCTAGATTCATTCTAATGTTTTCAACGGTTCTCTTTTTTGTGTTTTGTGTGTTAAATCTGGAACTGGGTTTTGCTAGCATCAATAGACATATTATTCCCTCCATGAGGTTATTGGATGCTTGTTGATGTAGATTGGGGAAGCCTTTCGATACCAGTATAGAGATGTCATCAGCGTAGAGTGTTAATTTGAAGGTGCAAGGTATTTTACAATATCTGCTATATTAATTGAGAAAGAAACTGGGGCAAGCACACTCCCCTGAGGAACTCGAACTTCCAATGGTTCCAGACAAAAGCGAGATATTGTGTTTTGACTAACCTCATCATTGCAACATATCATTAAATATTGATTCCTATTTGTTGAAAAAAACTTGAACCAGCTCAAAGCAGATCCTCTTCTTCCATATGACCAAAGCTTGTCAAGCAGCCTTTCATGTGGAACACAATCGAAAGCCTTACTTAAATCATAGTTAATGCCTTTTTAAGGAGTTTTTTCACATCTAATTCTTCGAGAATGTTATTATTCGTATATATTGTTGCCGTAGATGTTGATTTAGATTTTCTGAATGCATGTTGTTCATCTGGGATAAGTTTGAATCTTGCAATGAAGGAGTCCAGCGTCTCCAGCATACAGTATTCAGAAAGTTTAGGAAAATGTGATGGATATGAGTCTGCAGTTGTTTTATTAGTTTTATCCTTTTTTTGAAATAGAATTACTTTCGTTATTTTGGGGGCATCGGGGAATGTGCCTGTTTCTAGTGAAAAGTTTATTATATGAGTTGTGGGTTTCGACAGTTCATTTTTGAATTATTTTATAATATTGTTGGGTAATTCATCAGCTCCAGAAAAACGTTCATTTTTGGGTTTAGAGCAAATTGTAAGCATGCCTTCCACAGTGAAAGAAAATATAACCATCGAAGTAAGAGAGATGTTGACGCTATGTTAAGAGTTCTCGTGATCGACCTGTGGGATCTATGACTTGTTTTGGAGCATCAATGAAAAAGTTATTGAAGAGAATTGCAATGTCCTCAGTACAGAATAATTCTCTATTTTCATAGGAAATGTTTTTGTGTTTTTGTTATTTTTAATTTTATTGATAACTGTCCAAGAGGTTCCATTTTAATTCTCAGAGGATTGAATTATTTGGTTCGAATGATTTCTTTTACAGGATTTCATAAGGCTAGTGTGTTTTCATTTATGCACCTGATTTTGACCTTCAAGCAAGGGGTATTTTTTTTTCAAGATCATGTTGGGCTTTCATTTACTTCTCTCGGTACCCCCTCGGGACCCTGTTGAATTTTCATTTTCTTCATCGAGAAGACCTTAAAGAAGTGACTTTGTAATGTGTTGAGAATGTTTCTTATTTTTTTTTGCATGATAATGAATCATACATATCATGCCAAGACTCACTCTGTACAAGTTCGCTAAAAAGTGATTTATTTTTATCGGAATAGTCTCTGGAATAATGATTATCAACCTCTTGATTTTGATTAGAGGGCAACATATTGGAGTGGGTTTCAACTTTTACTGTGCTGTGATCTGAGAAGTGGTTGTCCACAGCATGTGAATATGCTTCAGCATTTGTGGAAATATTGTAGATTTTTTTGTTAGAACTGATAAAAAATACTATTTAAACCTTATTGTGCAAATATGTCAAGAAGCTCCTCTGGTTCATGTGAGAAAGTATCAAAATCAAAGTTGAAGTCACCTGTAATCCATAATAGTGGGTTTACATTGAATATTCGCTCTAACATTTCCTGAAGCTTACTGCAAATAATATGAAAATTTCCTGTTGGTGATTCATGAATTGTAACTATTTTATGAATTTTAAATTCACATTCACAGCATTCAAAATCTTTTGCAACATACAAAAATGAGAATTTTTTTTTTTTAATTGCTGGAGAGTTGAGAAGATGGCATTCTGTGGGCAGTGGGCATGTTTCACCAATGAAAAGGCATCCTATGAATATTTTATTTTATTTTGTTGTGATCTTTTAAAGGGGCGAAACATACAACCCCTATTCCATTTCTCACCAGAACTCATTAACGAAAGAATATTTCCCAATTAAGAAATATCTTTCGAAAGGCACGATTCATTGAAAAATTTTTCAACTTTTGTGTTGTGTCCGTAAAAGCGATAGTCTCCTAATAAAAAACATTGTGCATGAACGGATCTTCTGAAATGGAATCGAAAAAATCTAGTATGTGGCTGTCATGTTTTGTTTGCACAACTTGTGACTTCAATCATAGTATTTCAAGATTATTCAGCTTATTTTAACTTTCAATGTAGGATGTACCAGTTCCATGTTTTGTTTTAATAGAATATCAAATTAAAAATACGAACAAAACAAAATTATGTGTATTACAACAAAGTAAAAGGCAGCAAGATCGAACGGAACAGAGTAATATAAACTGCTCGAAATGACCACCTCCAACCATTAGACAGGAATCAAGTCTTCGTCTCATAGACTGGCGCAAACGTTGAAATATTCCTGGTGTGTTTTGGATTGTCTCGCAGGCTGCAACGATGCGATTCCTTGAATTATTCACACATTCAATGGGGGTCGTTTGAACCAAGCACTTCAGGTGACCCCAGATACAAAAGTCCAAGAGGTTCAAGTCTGGTGATCTGGGAGGCCAGGGTTGAGGTCCTGCTCTGCCCATCCAACGATTTGGTTACACGTGGTCCAAGTACTGACGAGCAGTTATGCTGAAATGGACAGGCGCACCATCGTGCATGAACCACATTCGTGGTCAAATAGCTAGTGGAACATTTTCAAGTAAAATGGGAAGATTATTCTGGCGAAAATTTGTATAGGTTGCACCAGTTAGCCTCAACGGTAGAAAATACGGTCCAATAATATTTTCGCCAATAATTTCGACCCACACATTGAGTGAAAATTCATATTGATACCGAACTTTTTGAATTGCATATGGGTTTTTTTCGGCTCATAGATGATTGTCATGGAAATTCGTTATCCCTTGCCTTGAAAAGTTGGATAACGTTTTCTAAAAATGATGCATTTTGGGTCATCATTTGAAGACTCCATTGACAAAAGTCCAGTCGATGGGGAAAATCTTGCGGCAGAAGTGCCTGGACTCGTTGAATATGGTAGGAATACAATTGTTGATCCTCTTAAAATTTTCCAGATTAGTTCATCGCTAACATTAAGTGTGTTAGCAAATTGTCTTCAATCATATTGAGAACCTCTCTTTCCAGTGAGTATTACTCGTGGACAACCACAATAAGTTGTTCGTTTTTGAAAAGTCCCTCTTCTACAGATACGTTGGTGAAGATGTGCAAAAATTGTGTGATGAGTTTTCACGCATAGAGCCATCTAGCTTCTGAAGAATTTCCATTGGCACGACCATACATGAAATGCATATAGGCCATTTCACCGTTAGTGTAATGATTCATATTGCAGATTCAAAAAACAAAATTGAACTTATAACAACCACATAGAAATCAAAGCCACCTACTAGATTTTTTCGATTTTGAAATATTACGATTCAAGTCAAAAGTTGTGCAAACAAAACGTGACAGCCACCTACTGGATATTTTTGATTCCATTTACAGAAGATCCGTTCATGCACAATGTTGTAATTTAATTTTTCAATCATGGAACTATCGCTTTTAAGGACACAACATAGGAGTTACAAAAGTTTTGCAATAAATCGGTTTCCTCAACTATTTTTTTATTATTGAGAAAATAGGATAGAGGTTGCATGTTTCACCCCTTCGAAAGATCACAACAAAATAAAAATTAAATCCAATTTTCGAAAGGGTGTAACTTTTCGAGGAAAGGTCTAAGAGCTTTTGTTTACATGAAAGACCCCAATTTTGGACAAGGAATCACCACTTCGAAACTTCCGCACCCATGTGGTAACACCCTGTATAGAGGAGTTGTAACTTATCTTTTTTTCTATCCACAAAGCAGTGCCACCTCTCCTGTTCATATTGCGACAGTATGCGCTTGCAAGATAGTCTCCATCAATTGAAAAATTACTTACTTCAAAATCCCTCAGCTATGTCTCTGATATTGACACTTGATTAGTGAGTTTCACTTCAAGCAGGCTCCGCTTGTTCCTCATACTTTGCATATTAGAATATACAATAAAATTAACGTTAGTTTCGTTTATTTTGGTGCTAGTTTTTTTGTCTATAAAAAAAAACGATTTCTGTTGTTCTGTTGATCATCCACATAGTGTATGTAGCATCTAAAATCAAACATCCTCAAGTCTACTCCGCTGGGCCAAAAATCTGCCATGTACAATTTTTATATTCGAGAGAGTTCAGCCTCAATCATGATGCATTTCAGTTTGTTGGGATCTGTTTGTAGCTCTTTGACTATCACATCACTGTTTTCTTTCCCTTCTGGTGTCCTCTGGATAGAGCTTTTTTTATGTGTTATTTTCAATTTGGGTGTCATAAACCCTTTGTGTACCAGTGGATACACGATGGGACCACCTATCAAATGTTTGATTTCTCGCGGACAAGTAAGCTTCAACTGGGATCACCTATTGGCATGTTGTGTAGTGGGGATCCGAATTTACGCTGAGTGCGGTGTCGGTCGTGAGTTACCGGTTCAAGCCGAATGTTCAACGGACTGAATGCACATGTGTTCAGTGTTTGTTCATGGAGTCATTTGATTTGTGTACCTTGATTTAATTTGGTGATATGGCAGGTATGTATATGATTTCAATTGTTTGTTACTGTATACCTAAACGTATACTGAGATCTGTTTGCGGAATTTCGATTTGTCACATGCGATTTTACATGGTTTCATTAGGTGGTTCCATATGGGACCACTGGTACGCTGCTAATTTTATTGTTTATTTCATTTTTTCAGGTAGACTTGAACTTTCTGAACTAGAAAAAAATTTTGGCACTTCATAGACCTCACTTCTGTCAATGCTTTCTTGATGTTCCAAGAAAAAAGCATCACACACGGAAAAACACTATCACTAAAAGAATTCAGGCTTGCTGTTGCGAATGGGCTGATTGGAGCCCATCTCACAACCCCTCAGAGAGGCAGGAGGAGTTTAGATCCCATGGTCAATAAATATAAGCCATATGTTGCCTCAGAACGGCACATTAGTGAGGCCGCGCACATGCCAATACATAGTAATAAGACCAGATGTGCAAACTGTAGGTCAAAGAGTCAACCTTACAGAACTAGATGGCACTACTTTTCTTGCAATGTCGGCCTATGCCTCACAGATAAAAAAACTGTTTTGGATTATTTCATAAAAAATAACTTGTTATAGTTTTGTACTGCATTACGTATTTTCCAAATAAAAATTAAATGAAATCAACACATTGAATTCTCATTATTTTCCCAGTGGTATCCTGGTGGAACCATCTGTTTTTGTTGAATCTGAGAGAGAAAAAAATATTTTCAATGAAGAAGTCATTAATATCAAGTCTAATTATGACAGCAAAAGCATGTTTTTCGACAAAAAATTTATTTGGGCCACAAAGGGTTAACGTTTGTGGTTACCCTGTATATATATATATATATATATACAGGGTAACCACTGTATATATATATATATATATATAATATAATTTGAATAACTTTAGAAAGGATATTCCTGAGGTCAATTGCTATGAGTAAACTTTTTTTCAAGCTGAAAGTATTTCATTATCAAGCAAGGTTAATGAAGCGAACTAAACATTTTCGTGTTTGAGGATCTTTTCATATCATATATCACTACTGGTAATATGATAAATCAACATGAATATTGTTTTGAATTAATATTCTTTGTATTTGACGGCATTATATCCTACATGGTTGAAGCGTGACTTTTTCACTCACGCTTCAACCATGTGGTAATTATTGTGCCGTTTCAAATTTTAAAGTGTTAATTTAAGTATCTAAAACAATATGTGCGAGTGCCATTGTTTAGTTTTTATATATTACCAGTAGTGGGTCATAGTGATATGATTTTGAAAAGTCCTCAAACACGAAATGGTGTTTAGTTCGCTGTCTTCACTTAACCTCACCTTACTTGTCTTGATAATGAAAATAAACATTTTCGAAAGCTTGACTAAATAAGAAAGAGTTTTACTTTTTCTCATAGGCCATTATTTTGACTGCAACCTCAAGGAATATCCTTTCTACAAAGTTTATTTCAAATTCATAGTTATTTTCAACTAGTCCAGTCACGAGACTACCCTTCTTCAACACTATATATATATATATATATATATATATATATATATATACACTTATGCACGGCCTATGTAAATCATCCTGTATATCTCAGGTCAGAACATCCATTTGTCAGTTGAAGTACCGAATCAACGTAGCATTGTATTTCGACAATTTCTCAATTCAAAGTTGAACTTGGTACATAACTTATGATTTTGAACCAAAGGAAACCTACAGCTCCTACAGACGTGTTTTTTTTTATTTCAGTTATATATTAGGTAGATTTGGGGAGTTTTGGAAGTCACAACAATCATTAAGTTCGAGGTTTCCACAGAAATAGGAACGCTGTTTGTGTTTTCCAATGATAAACATGTCCCATGATATATCAAACTGATTGACGATTATTTCAGAATAAATTAAAAATTATGAAATCTAACTCTTCTGACTGGGCTATTTTCTGAAGTACTGTGCAAGCTACAGGCACTTAATCAATATGGAGAAACATCCTGAAATCATATCAATATAAATTCAGCGCTATCTATGTATATCAGAAAAATCTAATAACGGGGGGGGGGACCTAGGAGTCTCTTTTGACTGCCATATTGATGATTTTGCTAGGAAAGCGGTAGGTTAGGTTAGGTTAGGTAAGGTTAGATTTTATGATGAGGAATATACGATGGAATGGAATGCAGAGGCCCACATAATAACAGCTATATTTGGTACCAAGTTTACGATAAATATATGTTACTATAAATGTACGTACTAAACATGTAGCAGAAACAAAACAGTTAATTTCATCAACTATATTTCGAACGTATGATAGGAATCCAGAGTTCTACATATGTTAACGACAATTTTTCTCTCAGAATAGTACCATTTGATAGATTCAAGGAATAGTCTTCAGGTTTTTTTGCAAATCAGTCTCATTTTGTATACTCATATGTCAGTCTCTTGTGGGGCAGGATTCTCCAGATCATCAGTAAATAAATTATTGAATTGATAGAACACCAACCTGTAGTGCCTCAGAACACGGAAAGTAAAGAGTGTCCGTATATGTTTATGTCTGTCCATCTATTTCACGTTCAAACCGTACGGTCGATCTTACTACATATTGAATTCGTTATTATTAAGTGCAAGTGTCCATCTGAAATAACAAAATCGATAATTGGTTAAACTATGAAACACTTATCCATTTCAACATGAACTAAATTGTTCAGAAAGGAATAGAATTGAAAATGGGGTTCGTAGCTATCAATAGACTGAACTAACCATTGTCAATTCATTAACACTCTGACGATTCACAATTCACTTTCCAGATACTACGCACGACATTGCTTTTCTGGTATGAATAAATCGTTCAATGAACACCCAGAAACTTTTAACGGTAGTTTGTTAGCCTTTCTTGAAATTGATAGATTCGTCCTGATTATTCCAGACAAATTTCTTGGTATCCTGCGTGAGGAGACAAGCGCCCGACAGCATGTGGTGTCGTTTATTCGTTTTTGATCATACCGATAAAAAAAATATCGTTTCCCCTGATAGGGAAGAGACAAAAATCTTCCATATTAGACCTGAGGTCACGCTTGATGCTGAACACCACGTCGTTGATCCTCTGATTCACCCTGTACGGTCCTCACCAAAACGGTGTTAGTTTGGTGGATATACCTTCTCTCTCACGTGGATTGTTCAAACAAACTTATCCAAATTCTTTCAATACAAATCATATTTCAAATTTTAAGGACCCTTCATCTTGTTACTTACCCATTTCAATCTCTTTCGAGCTATTTCGTGGAATTTTTACACGCTGTCCTTCAATTTACCGGCAAAATCCCACTCTTCTTTCTCTTGGGTGCTTGGTGATACGAACAACAAGTCACGGGGCAATTGAATTCATCTTCCAAAGATAATGCTTGCCGGGGTAGGCTTGGTTGAATTATAGACTGCTTCAATGTATGCTATCAAAAAGTAGATTGTCCTAGATCCTTTGATATTTTGCTACAACTTTGGAAAGAAATTTTTCCGTAGTCCGGTTGAAACTTCCAATCAGGCCGAACGACTGGAAAGTGGAGCGCAGGTGTTCTGGTATTGGTGATACAGCTCACAATTTCTAGAATAACTTTCACTCTAAATTGTTTTCTGGGCCGGAATGTAATTCCATTGGAACTCCGAATTCAGAGAATATGTTGTCCACCAATGACTTCACTATTCTGGATGCCTCTTCTTCTGGAATAGCATAAGCTTCTACCCATTTGTTGAAATAGTCTATGAAAACGAGGATGTATTTGATGCCATCATGCGTGACAGAATATGGTCCAGCTACATCAATCACCTACATTGTATTCCTCCATTTAACCAATGGATCTTGTTACCCGACTACGGCGAAGCAAAAAGGAAGCTTAGGATTTTGACCGGTATGTACGTTTATCTGTTCCCTCATAAATTCTAAACTACTTATCATGATTTGACAAATGAGGTATCGCTGGGAGCGTCTTGATCGTCCGCTAGTCATGGGCTATGTGACGTCATATGGAATTGAATATGGCGCCCTCTAGAGGATATAAAGTCATAAACTGAAAAAAAATCAACGATACCGTGTTGGGTATCAAATGAAAGGGCTCACTTAGCATATTTCAAAAATATTCTTTGTTAGCTGTTGCTCGCGGCTTTGCTTGCACCCCATAATTGGAAATACAATTTTAAAAATCACAACCTAGATGTGAGCCAAACATATTTTTCTTTCAAACCTACTCAAAATACATATATAATGAATATGTATTTCATTATTATCCTTCAATGGCGAAGGCAAAAGGAGGGTTATGATTTTGACCGTTATGAATATATGTATTTTCATCTGTTCCTTAATAACTTCTAAACTACTTATCATAATTTGACAAATGAGAAATCGTTGGAAGCATCTTGATCGTCCGCTGGTTATAGGTTAGGTGACGTCACATTGAATTGGATATGGTGCCCTCTAGAGGACATAAAGTCATGAACTGAAAAAAAATTATTCTGTTGGGTATCAAATGAAAAGGCTTTATCAGCACATTTGAAATGTGTGTGTATATATATTGTTAGCTGTTGCTCATGGCTTTGCTAACATGCACCCGATAATTGGGAATAATTTCTAAAATCACGCCTAATATGTTAACCAAACATGTTTTCTCTCCAAACAACATATATAAGGAATACGTATTCTATTATGAACTATGGTATACATGTTGAAATTATATTAAAAAAAACGTGTGTAATAATAATGACATAAGCTGGGCATACGTCCAGGCGGTATATTACTTAGGTACATGTAAAACAATAAAGCCCAAACAAACAAAAGTTCAAAGCGTCTCTGCAAATATTTTATCACAAAATAATAACCCCAAAATGATTTAAATAAGAAGTAAAACCCGACTACTGAAGAATCACGCTCTATATAGTATGAAATAAAAATAAGTTCAAGACCTGAAACCCGACTACTGAAAAATCACGCTTTAAAAAGTATGAAACAAGAGAATATCCTCATCTGAAATTGTTATGTACGAACTATTCAATATTTATCGTCTATTAAATGATCAACTTACACGTAATATATTTTATTGTATTCGATACATATTCCCAGTGATATTCAGAGGATAGCTGTGGTCATATGGCACTTTACCCCAAAGCTTATGATCGCTCACTACTGTTAGAATGTATTGTTTTGTTAGGGTAGCTACATTATAAACGCTCTTTCATCATATTTCCTCATATAACTGAAATTCAATTGAAAATCAACCGTAACCTACCCTGAACCAAACTACTGAAAAAAAATAATAACACCATACATTGTGTTGGAGTTTGTATGTAGGGGTTATCTCTGGAACTTCTGAACTACTGAAAAAGAAAACAATAACACCATACATGGTATTGGAGTTTGTATGTAGGGGTAATCTCTGAAACATGTTTATTTTTCTCACCAATTAGAAGCAAAATTATCCCTGATTAATATGAGCTATGATCCATTTTGATAAAAATAGGTTTCTAGTTAGAAATCTCAATATTTGTTATATTTATATACACATTTTTTATTATATGCAGGAAATTTTTGGAATTTAATTTCGATGAGTCTTACTAGAATATGATGTCAATTCTGCCAATTTTCGTTGGGATAATGTTTGTCTTATATATTGACTCACAACTTTCCCCAGTTTCAAGTTGAAACCTCAAAAGAAAACAGTGAATTGAAAGGGTAAGGATTCCAATGATAGAAATCATCCTAATATTCAAGAGATATTTCAACGACTTGGGATTTGAATTTCCCTAATTGGTACGTAAGTCCACACTTGGAATCATGACCCACGTCTCGAATTTGATTTTTCCACTACCAATACTTTACGATATGATCTATTCCATAGTTTCTGCTGCCTGGTGTGCAGATTTCGGAAATAAAAAATCATCTTTGGCAAAAAATGGAATAATGTTTACGTGTTTCGCTATTTAATTGAATCAACAGTTTCATAGATTAAAAATATTTGGATATTCCTTTGGGATTCTCCTCAAGTGCATACCTTACGCTGAAATGTAACCTTCGTACTGACATCCATTTCTGTGTTCCATAATGAGCTTGTTTTATCGGCTGGGGTGCAAAATTCAGGCATGAAAGAAAATAATTCTGAAGCAAAAACTGAATTGTTCTGCCGTTTCTCTTTCAAATTAATAGTTTGGGAGTGAAATTTTCTACATATATTCATGGAGTAGTTTTATTTCCTTGTTATTCAAATTTTGGGAGGATTTGCCCCATTGAATACCTACTCCTGAAATGTAACCCTCATAGAAAGTTGTATTACATTATCACTGATACTTTTCGAAATATTTACTGTTTCCTAATTGGGGTAGTATTAGATAAGATTTGTACGCTGCTCGTGAGCTGAGCGCCACTTCACTGCGACCTCTGCAGATCTATTGTTGATGCCCTCATGTTCTGTTAAAGTTTTCTATCAAGGCCCGTCCTTGTTACTGGGCTCTATAGGCCAGACTTCGGGCCCTCCATATACTGGGGAGGTTGTGGATTTTCCTCCCCTATCGTTGAAAACCTCAGCCTTGTGGGGCATTCACAGTAGTACATTATGTGCGCTGAGGTTTCCTCCTTCTCTTGGCAGAAACTACATGTGGTTGTGTCTGCCAGTCCAAAGTAATCCATGTATCAGTTGAGTCTACAGTGCTCTATCAGGAGCCCAACCAATATCCTGGTTGATCTCCTGTTCTGGCTGTGAATTTTGGCGATGGTTCTTTCATGAACTCTTTGGCATGTCTCATACACAGCGCTTTGTTTCACCATCCTTAAGATTGCTCTTCCAACCAAGTGTGTTGTTCGCAGCGCTTCTGCTGACCTACAAAAAGATTATGGGTCAATTGAGGCACGTCGTGCTCCTTTTCGGGCTAATGAATCGGCCTCTCCGTTACCTTTGTGGCCTGACAACCAATTCTGTTTTGACTGCCTATCTTTTCCAGGGTTTCCAAGAAGTCCCATACAAGTTAAGAGTTAACCTGCATGGAGCTGATTGCCTTGATAGCCGTTTGGCTGTCAGAGTATGTGGCAATGGTATTTTCCTCAAACTCTTGCCTTAGTAATTTCTCTGCGCAGTGATCTATAGCTGCAACTTCTGCCTGGAATATCGTCACATGTTTGCCTTAGCTCAGTGGCTTGGCTAAATATATTCCTGCCTACCTACCTTCTCTGGTTTTTGAGCCGTCTGTGAAGCAGACAATTCATGCATTAATTGAAAGTCCTTTCCTCCTTGCCTCTCTGTCTGGTCTGACTGTTTTAAAGTTCCTCTCAAAGCTATAGAGGAATCTAGGGCAAAACGCGGTAATGTCTACTTTATCAAACGCATGGCTTCAAAAACATTTTACACTGATTTTTTTCTTCTTTTATTTGAGCACGTGTTTTTGGGGCAAAATGGGGTTATGATGATGGGGCATAACGGGGTCCTGTTTTACCCCATCCTTGGATTTATTATGTTTTCCTATTGGTTTTAGATGGTACGAAAACACGCAAGGAAGACAACTCGTCAAAATTGGTCTGGAGAGTCAATGAAAGAAGCAGTACAGGCGATTATTGAGGGTACCATGGGTTATAAAAAAGCAGCGCAGCAATTTGAGCTGCCTCAAACCACATTAGAACGTTTTGTTGTGAAAGCAAAGAGAGATGTGGGGTCAAAGTTCAACATAGCGCAATTAGGCAGCGCCAGAAATGTGTTTACCGAAGCTCAAGAGTTAGAGATTGTGAAATATGTGAAAGACATGGAATCAAGATTATTCGGCCTTACAATGAGAGAGTTAAGAAAATTTGTTTATCAATTGGCGGTCGTAAACGGTGTTGCAAACAGGTTTAGTAAAGACACTCAGATGGCCGGTCCTGACTGGATAGAACATTTTCTTCGAAAACACCCTACCATTGCCCCAAGAAAACCAGAAGCCACATCAGGAGCTAGAGCTATGGGCTTCAATAATGTTGCTGTGAATCAGTTCTTTGGTTTGTTTACAAGTATTATCGATAAGTATCAACTAACTGCAGAGAAGATTTTCAATTGTGATGAGACAGGTATCACTGTAAATCCAAAGGGGCATTCGAAGATATTAGCACTTGGAGGAAAACGCCAAGTAGTAGTTCTCACTTCTGCAGAGAGAGGGGAAACCGTGACTGCTGAAATTTGTTGCTCAGCTTCGGGAAGTTATGTTCCTCCTCGCCTTATTTTTCCCAGAAAAAGAAAACGCACTGAAATTGAAATTGGGTTGCCACATGGTTCTATGGTTGAAACAAGTGATTCTGGTTGGGTGACTGGAGATATTTTTTTCAGATGGTTTGAAAAATTTTCCAGGGCTTCAAAAAATAACGCCGTACTTTTAATTTGTGATGGCCATGCCAGTCATACGAAAAATCTTGACCTTATTAATTATGCCCGAGAAAATGGAGTGATTCTGCTTTGTTAACCACCGCATTGTTCGCACAAGTTGCAACCTCTGGACGTCGGCTTTATGAAACCTCTCAGCAACCACTACGAAAATGAAGTAAGAGTATGGCTACGAAGTAATCCCGGGAAAGTCGTAACACTTTGGCAACTTTCGACTTTTTTTGGCGCTGCCTATGTTAACGCAGCAATAATGAAAAATGCTATGATTGCTTTCAAAACAACTGGAATTTGGCCACCGAATGGAAATGTTTTTGAAAAAAGAGACTCTTCACCAGCTTCTACGACAGATATCCCTTTGGATGATGAAGGCAATGAACAGCAATCCTTAGGAGAAAATGCCCATCAGATTCCAGAAAAATCTGTGATCCATAAAAATAGAGTATGCCTTCATGTGTGCCAATGAAAAACATCAACAATGATTTTTCGCCATTACCACAATGTTCGCGGATGCCTGATGCCCCTCTAACGCGTGAAAAAACACCGAATAAGGTAGTTCTACAAGAGCCGAATATATTTCCTCTTGCATCGCCGCAAGATTTGCAGGCAATTCCCAAAGTAACTTCTGTTGCAAAACGCCCTGAGCGGAAACGAGGAAAAACAGCAATTTTAACATCAACTCCTTACAAAATGGAATTGGAAATATCTATTCAAGAAAAAAATGAGAAAACTAATGGTGTCAAAAGAAAAATAGGCAGTGTAGGGAAAAAGAAAAAAGCAGTTCCATAATTAACAAAAAAAGCAGTATTGAATGACAAAAATAATGAAGATTCCTCAAGGGACGAAGACGATGCGATATTTCTTTATTGCAAATAATTTTATAGTATTTTCACCGAAGGATGGATTTCATGTTGTCTTTGTCACGAATGGGCTCATAATTCCTGCGCCGGTATTGACAGCGATGACGATGAGACTACGTTCCGATGTGAATTTTGTTCCTAGCTAACTTTGTATATCATATATTATATAACTAAGAGTTTTCATGTTGATAAATTATTTTTGTTCACCTACACGCACCTCATATACTAAACCCATTTTACCCCAGATACAATTCCCATTCTGCCCCATATACGAGGCAAAACGGGGAGAAGCCTGATTTTTGAAAAATAAAAAAAAAACTACGTGAAAATTTCAAGTTGGTTATTTAGTTGTTGAAAGTCTGAAGGTAATATATTTAGCTAGCTAAATTCAAAATGGCACAGTTAAGTTAATTCGTTTTATAAAAAAATCAGGCCCTTAAAGTTAGGTACCCCGTATTGCCCTAGATTCCCCTACCTGGGAAGCATCTCATCCGATGGCATTCCCATTATGGGGTCGGTTTCCAACTCTTTGCATAGATCGTTATACACTGCTGGCGACTGACCTTGATAGGGGTCGTAGCATGACCGGCAGGGGTGTCAAATTCGAACATGAAAATACATCATGATCAAGCAAAATAAATCATAAATTCCGCTGGTTTTTTGTCAAATCAACAGTTTCATAGATAAAAAATCATAAAATATCCAGGGGGTAGTTTCAACTCCTTGGGATTCGAATTTATGAAAAACTCCCGACCACATTTAATATTTATAGCAACAATTTTGATGTTTTACATTTAATTTTCACCAGTAAGCTATATTTCACAATATTAACTCATGACAGTAAATAAGATCAAGATCGCACGACGCGATGGTGAGCCAACGCCTGCGTAAAGTGTACCCCACCACAGACAAATTGAATTCCGACGAATGCACTCATATAAAAACAAATTGAAATACTCCTTCGAACTCAATACACCAAATAAAAAATGGAACATGAATGAATTTAATATTGGATCCTTCCACTTCTTAGTATATTGAACTCATTGAATACCTATTATCTGTAGGTACTCGCAAAATGCTAAATTGAAACTGAAAAGCGCCCGCAAAATGCCATTTCAGTGGGCTGTTCTTGAATTCATGGCAACCATTTAGCGAACACAAATTAGAAATATTTTAGAATTTAGAATTATTAAATATATTTTGTGATAGTACACGATTTCTTCGAAATAGCCTTCTGGGTCACCTATTTCAGAAAAAACATTCTTCATTTTCACAAAGCCATTATATATTACCGAACGGCTGGAAATTGAAAATGTATATCATAATCAAAGAGCTTATGAATATGAACATTGAAAATGTATGTATGTATGTGCAGGTGTCTGTCCACTTGTCGCCGTCACTCATACCCAAACTATGATTTTTCTAGAAATTTGGTTCATTTTATTTTACCTTCAGCATTGAGAGTAATTCACCTGGAGAGAAGTAGATTTTTTTTCTGTAGAAATTTTCTTCAACATTTCCTCAGTGGTCCTAGCATTTTGAAGCAGTAGTTCCTTTGGGTCGATAATTCAAACACAATAATGTAACAATCAGAATCGATTAACTGTTGGAAATTCCTAGGTTGCCCTATAAAACGAATTCGTTAATCGTTATTGAATCAATAGAAACGCACAACCCCACTATTGCGAACATATAAAATCACCACTCTTGTTTCATTCATGTCGGAAGTGTCACTATAGAAACGAAAACAATTTACACTTAGTATAAGCCAAAATCCATATTATTTCAAATCGTTTCAATGAGTGTTTCTGAAGATTTTTCAATATAATTCCATCGGCAAATATGAGTTCTAGCACAAAATGTGTTTTTCTTCAACGTGAACAGTTAACCTTCCGGAGAAGTGATGGAAAGCAAACTCATTATCACAAACCTGCACTCTACATGCTTCTAAAACAATATATTTAATGTTTTATTAGGGTGCAACACGCTTGAACATATTTCCTGAAAATTTTCACTCACAGTTTATGCATTATCGAATTCAAACACTGAAACTCAAATAAATCTTGGGTAGAGTTTATATTGTGTATCCACCTTACTTGCGGAACACGATTAATGAAATATTCAATATACCTCCACCGTATAAGCTCTAGATTGGTACTGTTTCCTTTGGAAAATATGGGTATTCATGCAAGGTTACATAGGTGTATAAGCATGTTCGAATGAATATATATATATATATATATATATATATATATATATATATATATATATATTACAGGGCTATTCAAATTCGTTTCTGTACATGGGGATCTCGTGAACGATAAGAGATAGAGTCGTGGCAATGTTGCGTATTTCAGAGACCTATTCAATGATGTGAAAAAATCGAATTTAGCTCTTTTGGTTCTGGAGATATACAGGAAAAACAAAAAAATCCCAAATTATTTTTTTGCCTGTATCTTCTTTATTCGCAGACATATTGGAAATCTGTCCAAATTTTGCTATTGGCACTTGATGTGGGCTATCAGAATATGTTCATGAATCTTTTATACAGGGTGTCAACTGACTTGGGCCACCCCCATCATTGAATTTTTAAATACGGACCTGTATTTTTTGTTGTAGTTTTTGGATCGTCGACGTTCACTCTATACTGAGAAATTAAATTCAATTTTATATATCGGGAAGTTTCGGTAATATTTTATTATAATTGGGTGAATTATTCCCTTTTGAATTACGGCCCTGGAAATTGGTTGAGTGAGTTAAATAAAAACACAATAGCAACTTTTATACGTCTCCCCATGTACCATAGTGATTTTCGAGAGTTTTTTTTTCATTTTTAGGTACCAATTCATATTTCTTCATATTTTCAATGCTCTTCGAGCGTTTTCTATAATGAACTTCGAATTGCAAAACCTTTCATGATTATCTGAAACATATCTACAACAAAAATAGATTATACATATGTATTTTGATGAGCTGAAAAAGAAATGATAGCAATAATTACAACCGAAACGAACACTATAATTGTAATGAAAATTGAAATGAATTGAATCCTCAATCTCAAATCTTCCACATTTTCTTGCACCATAAGTGATTCTCGGAGATAGAAAGATCATAACACCACATTTTCGCTAGTTACTATAATACTTACCTATAAGTTGCTATGTCTTTAGTTACCATGTTTAATACCGATAAATTCTCAGTAGACTATGAGAACAATTGTCGATAATATTTTGACATTTGTCATATTTGTTGTATATCTTTAAGTTTATTGGTGTAAAAATGATGTTTTCCGCTGAAGAAAAATGGGACATGGTGAAAATTTATTATGGAAACCGTAGAAACAGTTATGCTACAGCCCGACGGTATATGGAAATTTATCCTGAAAGGCGTCAACCGCATGAAACTCTGTTCCAGAAATTAGACAAAAACTTCAGCGAATTTGGATCATTCAATAAGCCTCGCAAAAGTTATGGTTACAAAACTCCAGCCGAAATAGAGGAAAGTATTGTTGAAAAAGTAAGTTTTTTTTTAAATTTTAATAAACTCTCAGTAATATCACTGAATTTTAGATCAATGAAAATTCATCGAAATCATCGGTACAAATTGCAGATGAATTGAATTTGCCACAAACGACAGTTTGGCGCACTCTCAGGAAGCATTATTTCAAATGTTACAAAATTCAAACGGTTCATAAATTACATCCAGGAAATCCCGAAAGAAAAAGAAATGTCTGCAACTGGTTGCGTAGACAAATCGTAAGAGATGGGAATTTTTTGAATAACATCATTTGGACCGATAGGAGATTTAAGCCGGTTCTGGGTCTCCCCCCACCACTATGACGTCACGTGTGACCTTGAATAGTTGCAGGTGTGCAGTGTGTGTGTGTTTGACCTTGAGATTTGACTTTGAGATTTGTCATTGAGTTTTGATATTGGGTTTGATCGACTTTGAGATTCGACTTGACCTTGAATATGACCTTGAGATTCATAGCATTGGGTTTTGACTT
>JAFIRS010006816.1:0-31616 GCA_018342105.1 Gonioctena quinquepunctata | reverse complement strand
CAAAATTTCAGATGATGATGGGAATAAGACAAGTTGGCAAAATTAATTTTCGTTTAAAAACCCATTTTTTTCAAACGCCTTTTTAACAACCCAATTTTCCAAAAAAAATTTTTTTACAAAATCAAGGATCCCAATTATTTCCTTGGGGAAAAAAATTAGAAATAAATTTTTTACCAAGGAAAAAGGGATAATAATGTATTTATTTTTTGAAGGGGCCATGATTAATATTTTGCACTTTTTTTTATCAAGTCTTTTTAAAAACAAAACCCCATTTGGGAAAGCCACGGGGACATAAGTTTTTTATAAGAAAAAAAAAGCCCTAAGGGTTAAAACAGTTTATTTTTTTTTAAAAATAATGATTCAAAGTAAAAAGGGGTTTGTTATTAATATTTGGAGAATGCTGGAAATTCAAGGATGCTGCATCAGTATTTACCGTATGTTGAGAAAAAGTTTTAGGCAAGGGAAATCGAGAGGGGAAAAGGAAAAGAAGAGACTGAGATTAACGTTCTTGCTAAGGGGGGGGAGGTTGGGTAAACGGTTTTTAAGAGAAATTAGTCAAGAAATGCAGATAATAAGAATCAGTAAGAAAAAAAAACTGAAAAAACCCGGGTATCGCGATTTAAAAATCAGCATCAAAATTTTTTTGGGTGAAAGATTGGGCTCCAAAATCAAGGGGTAAAACCCAAATTTTTTTTTCCCCCAACTATTTAAAAAAATGGTATGTTCAATAAGCAAAAAACTTCCAAAAGGGCCCCCCAAAATCAAAAAATGCAAAAGAGAGATGACAATTTTAAGAAAGGTTTGGGGTCAATGTCTGGGTTTTGGTACCCTTGTAAAAAGAATAACCAAAAAAATTTTTTCAAGGCCCCCCCAAGGGGTTTGGTACTTAGGTTTTTTTAAATGAAATCGAGGATCATCTTAAAATCCACCCTTTGTGTTTTTAGGCGAATTTACTTCCAACAAAGGATGGATCCCCCCATAATAAAACCCGAGAAGTTCTTAATTACTCAATAGAGCATTTTAAAAACAAGGGTTAAAGGAAAAAATTCCAGTACGGGGTCTTTTCCGGATCTTAATTTTGCTCGATTTCTTTATTTTGGGGGTATGTTAAAAAAAAGGTTTTCCCAAAAGCACCAGCTAGTCTTGAAATCTTAGGGAATTGACGGGTTTTAAGTATAACGCCCCAAATGTTAAAACCAAAAAGAAAAATTGAACGAGCTGAAATGGGTCTTGAACAAGGGTGAAAAGCAATTTGGGAAATTTCTACAGTGAAAGTAAATAAATTATTATCCATGGCACACTTGACAAAAGTAAATAAATTATTATCCAGTATTAGGCCGGTATTAAGTTCGGTAGATTAGGAATAAATTAACCGATGGTTAGAATGTGCTTCAGAATTATCAATAAACGTTAAACAAAAGCATATCCTAACTATTGGTTAATTTATTCCTAGTATAACCGGATATGAAAATACCGGGCCTTAGTAATATTTAATTTATGTTCTTATTGTTAATCCGATCACAAATAAATCAGTAACGTTAGATTCGTCAAAAAATTCTTTTTTCGGAAAGTGCTTGTCAAAAAATGGACGTCGTTTGAAAAATAATAGTTAGACACGAAAATGTAATTTTGCCAACTTATCTTATTCCTATCTATCATACCAGTCACTAAAACTTTGCGATTATGATTTTCTGACATCACCTGAGGTCCTCAGATTAGTTTACGGGGTCTGATTGGGTCATCTAGATGCAATATTGAAAGTTACTCTAAAAAAATGAAGTAGGCGTAAAAACTATTTAGAATGTCATATTCTGATCCAGAATGGACCTTTTTATGCACTATGTGAAAACACTGTAATTAGAAAGTATATGTGCTAATATCACTTGGGATTTTTTATTTTATTTTTCTGATGGGTAGTTTTTCCATAATCCGGAAAAAAGTGGTTTCGTGACGTCACGTTCACTAAAAGTTGATTTGGCATCGTTGTATAAGTTGCGAATCATGGAATTGTGACGTGATGACATTTGTTATTTCATACTTTGATAGGTTCGTTCGTTTGCTCCACGGAATAGAATATTATCAATCGTTTGTCTCTCTTCAGCTCTTTTTCTTGCATATATCTGATACGAGACACGAGATATGCAGAGAACTGCTGAACTGCTGCAAATGAACAAGCTCGCCATAAATGTTTGGTTTTGAAAAATTTCGTAAATTATTTTCTAATTTTAATAACTATGAAAATGTCTAAAAAGTGCTATGTGCACGGTTGTCTGAACACCAGTGAAAGTGAATCAAACTTTTGTAAAAAGCGGAAATATATGCTTTTGTGCAGAACATTTCCAGGTGAGTACATCAAGGAACGATCTTTAATTTCACTCAATCCAAGTTTGCAAAATCATCGATCAATACTGTATTTTATATCCAGTCCTATAAACATATTGTTCTTTGGTTCCAGCTGAAAGAAGATACTACGAATTAGGAATATGCTAGAACAAGGGGATCCAAATTTATGTTGAAGCAAGATGTCTGTCCACATATCAACCTGAAATGACATGGTCTGACAATGTTTCATCATAAGTATATGACCTACCAACGATGAAGAAACCCAAACCAAAAAGAAAACATCACTCCTTCAGCTAGTAAAACTGTGTTGAGTGACATTACATCCATGGGAAATATTTACTCAAGAGTTTCGAATAGTTCTTCTCCTAGCAGTAGCCAAGCTAGTACATTATACGATTCACCAAAATATCACCACCAAAAAAAATTCTGAGTATATTCCTAGTCAGTCTTCATCCGATCCTGATTGTGAAAATATCGAAGGACAGCAGCGCCAGCGCTTATCTATTGCACTTATAGAAAAGAAGAGTAATATTATTTGGGCTCCTGAAAATGTTTACCACATTGTGAAATACATTACCAAAATTGAGTAAATTAAATATATGGATGTTCTGATAAGTTTAAAAAGATACGGGTTGGGGATGTATACTCGATTATTGATGACTTTGATATGAGTAAATCAAGTGTTCACAAGATTTTCACAAAAGCTGTGCCTATGATGGCAAATTGTTTATAAGAGTTTATATATTGGCCTAACATATCTGAAATTGAAAGAAATTTGCCGATCCCTTTCAGAGCTCGCTATAAGAAAGTTAATTCAATTATTGTCTGGAAATTGAAAAACCCTCTGATCCTGTTTGTCTGTCCATGACTTGGTCAGAATAGAAAAAATGCAATACTGTAAAAATTTTAATATCTGCTACTCCAAAAGGCACAATACAATTTATTTCTGGAGCATAGGGTGGACGAATAACAACTTTGTCGATAAGAATAATTTCTTCTATTTTGATTGATTGAAATTCAAAAATACTTTGAATAACTAGAATGTGCAGTATTATGTCAAAGTTTTCTCTTCATGAATGCCAATATCTTCAGAAATATTTTTTTCCTATAGCTTTGTAACCATAGGGAAAATTTTTACCATAGAAAATGTAAGCCTGTATTTGTAAAAAATAGATTAGTAAGAATTGGTGTGAAATAGGTAAATAATTTTGCAAAAAATTTACGAAATTTGTATGAACATACTTCAAGTCTATTCATTCTAAATTATTAATTATATTTTCAGTAGTTCAAACTTAATGAATATTTGACTCATCACATGAAGGAAACACTAACAGGTACCGAATATGAATTTATTTATATTATAATACAAACAGACAAAGCCTACATATATATTCACAGTATAATGCATTTATGATTGATTATATCTAAACAATCACCAACGTTTTAACTAAGAACTAAAGTTCATAGTTAAAAGTTGGGCAACTTTCTAGTCATGGTTCTTAGTTCTTGTACTAGGGGTTCCATAAACGCGCTCATTGATTTGCTAGTGTTGAATCCTTAGTTATTAGTTCACTTAGTTCTTGGGAACGTTGCATAAACAAAGCATAAAAATAAATAAAAGGAGTAATCTCATAATCCACCCTTGGCAAATTTTCCGAACCTGCTTTTACGAAGCCTTGTTTCATTATAAACACACCAAATCGTTTATGATATTGAGAAATTAATAAGTTGATAAAAATAAACATTAACCTCAAATGTCAATATGATTTTAATGGGAACTGTCTTTAATATTTGCGGTGTTGCCAATGGTCGCTCTCCATCAAAAGGAAGGCCCGTTCAGAAACTTTGAATGTTTTAAATAAAGAAAACTGTTGTTGAAATGGGTTTTTTTGTTGATGAGTCTATCAATAAACAGTGTTCAATTATATATAAATGGTGTATATCAAGCAGTGACCTATATTTTTGACAAGAGCAGTAATGCGTGTTTCTGAACGTGGATTATGGAGGGGGTAGTTTTCGATGAACGTGACGTCACGGGTACACTTTGAAACGCAATATCTTTTCGAAATAAAAAATATATGATGGCATTCTAAGTCAGTTGGACGTTTCATATGAAATATAATCGACCTATATAAGTTTTGGAATTTTTTTTTCGTAAATGTAAAGGTCCATTGTCTCAGAAATCCAAAAATGTTACAATAATCAGGGTGTTCTAATTAAAAATTCAAAACCGGAGCCAGTTCCGGTGAAACCGGAAGTGCCCGGGAAAGTGAAAAATATGCGAAAACTCTCGTCTTCACATACCATTCACCTATACCAAATCTCATTTTAATACACCTAATATTCTAGAAGTTATGACTTGTCTAATAAATTCGTTGACACCCGGTATAAGCAGGTCATATGGGATAGGCGAGTCAGTCAGAAGTCGGCAGTCAGTCAGAAGATAGTGCTAGGAATACTGTTGAGTATTGTAATGAAGAATGTCACTGGGTCTGTCAAATGGCTTGAAACTTTATGACCGTGTAGCCTAAGTGTATAGGAATACACCTGTTTTTTTTTTTCATTTCAATCAAGCGAGTAGTGTTGAAGTTATGACAATTTTAATTTCCGTTCTATTCAAATATTTCGGGCGAGCGCGCCATGCCTGTGTGACGTCATTTTACAACGCAACGTTCTCACCGTACACTCAATCATTGCTTTGCTATCGGATGTTCGACCACAATAACGTTTTTACCTGAAGTTTTTATGTGAATCAGTGTTACAATAGTGTTATAAGTATAATATTAGATATGGATGACGGTTTTGAAAAAGGACGATCTGATTACTTGCCTGAAATAGACGGGTTAATGGTTGCCCACTATTTTTCAAATAACTCCGATTTCTTGGCCGCCGAGATGCGAGGAGTAAAAATGCAAAAGTAAGTATTACTTAATAACATTTTACATTTTATCATAAATCTTTCGATCCCTATAAGTACATATTTCTCATTACTAGTGTTTTATAAATGTACGTCATACGTCATATTGATACTATGAACATCTTACTTGACATTAAGTTCCTGAGAAAGAAGAATGCGTAGGTATTTGTAACATGGTGGGACTTATTGAAAACAAAACTGTTTGGATCACGACTTACATTTTGTATTTTTTTAATATATAATGTAACAAAAAATTAACATAGTAAACCTAACCTGAACATTATGTACCAGAGGTACAAAACTATTTAAAATTTGAACCCATGAAATATTTTTTTCATAAGTAGGTTATTATTAGGATGCACGCGACTACACCTATTAAATATTATTAAGCTGAGATGGAAAACCTCCCATATTAATTTTCTTTCATGTGATCGGGTAAGTGCATTTTTATGTATTTTATTTTTTATATATTAGATCAACTTACGTTTATTCTATTTTAGATCGGCTAGAAACAGCTTCGTCGACGACGCTATTGGATATGCAAAAGTTAAAAGAGACATTTGTACAGTGAAATGCCGAATCACCCCAGAACATCATGATTTGCATCCATTTCTTTCGACTTTCAGGTTCGAAAGCAATAATAAAAAACAACTCTTCGGGTGCATTAGTAGTTTTATTTAGACACTTTGGCACAATACACGATTTTCTAGTTTCTGGATTCGACATTTTTATCAATTTTCGACGCAAACTTCATACACACAGCTCGGAAGCAGAGCACGCACTGACCGACCGTTGTAAAGTGACGTCACAGCGGCCGATGACTCCGCGTCGTCGCACGCCTTTAAACAATTAAATATCTCGGAAGCTATAAGACGTATCAAAAAAATATTTTCACGGTATCTTTTCATTTTTAATAGAGTGTATTGTAAGGTCAAAATCAAAAGTTGGTGATATTCTTCATTGCGAACAAGTATTGTAGTCTTTCAAAGTGTAATAAAACGGATTGAATTTACCGGACTATTTTGAACCCCAGTTTCGTACCCTCGGAACTCTGGAAACCATGGCTTGTCTAAAGAATACGTTGAAATCTGGTATAACCGCAGTCTTTTCAAGGTCGTCCCGTACTGCTACATCAACACAATCACCTACATAGTAGGCGGCGCTTGGTACCTCTACTGCGACCTCATCGGGAACATAGCCCTTAGGGTGGCGAACGATTTCCAGCAGGCCTTGAAGAACATCGGCCCTTCCAGCAGAGTGGCGGACTATCGCTCCTTGTGGATGATGCTGAGCAGACTCATCAGAGACGTGGGCCAAGCTTTCGGGTACTCGGTGACCTTCCTGTGTCTGTACCTGTTTTTGATCATCACTTTGACTATATACGGTCTCATGTCACAGATTCAGGAAGGGTTCGGTGTCAAGGACATTGGGCTGATGATCACTGCGTTGTTTGCGACGGCGATGCTGTATTTCATATGCGACGAGGCTCACTACGCATCCAATTGTGTAGGTTGATTTTCATGGCGTGCAGTATACAGTGCTTCTCAAAAGTCCCCTCCCACCCTCTTATTTTTGGAACGATTATACATAAACAAGTGAAATTTGGAAACTGAATATTAAAGGTTATAAACTTCCCTAATAGTGATGATAGATGACGAAATCGTCAAAGATGACGTCACAAGGTCATTGTGACCAATAATTTTGAATGGAACCCTACGGCAAGCGACAACTCTTTTAAAAGGTATCGAAAAAACCTATTCAATGATACTGATTTTGTTGGTGTTTATGGCAGTTTTATTGGCTCATTAGTAAACATTAAAATTTAAATTCCATTCGGTATGATATTAATTACAGATTTAAGAATCAGTATCTACTTGAAGAAATTGCTCGAAGTGACCTCCATTTACTTCCTGACAGTGGAATATCCTATTTTTAAACTCTTCTCGTACTTTTGCAAATGTGTCTGCGGAAACAGCCTCACATTCTGCAACAATACGTTGTTTTAAAACGTTAATATTGTCAGGTTCAGTGGCGTAAACCTTCGATTTAAGGTACCCCCACAGAAAAAAATCCAAAGGTGTGAGATCCGGTGATCGAGCTGGCCATTCCGTTGAACCTCGTCGTCCAATCCATCTACCACGATACTCCTCATCCAAATACCGTCTTACTGCACCGTAATAGTGTGGAGGAGCACCATCCTGTTGGAATGTTATTTCCAAATTGCCAAATTCATCTGGATTACCTTCCAAAATTTCAAGGATTAACGGTTCTATTGCGTTTTGCAACAGCTCCAGATAAACCTCACCAGTTAAATTAGTATTTAAAGAAAGAGGCCCAACGATGTGGTTTCCCAGGATACCTGCCCGAACATTCACCTTCTGGTGAAATTGGGTTTGTGTTTCACGAAACAGGTGAGGATTTGCGTCACTCCAATACCTCACATTCTGTGTATTTACATTTCCATTCAGATAGAAAGTACTTTCGCCACTAAAACAAATTGTTTTGACATAGTCTGGCTGTTGGTTAATTTTAGTTTCCATATTTTCACAAAATTCTAGTCTTCGGTCTGGGTCGTCGTCTGAGAGTTGATGAACCATTTTTAATTTGTATGGATGAAATTTGTTTTTTTTCAACACCCTGTGTACTGTACTTCGACTGAAGAAGTAGGATTCATTATTACTTCTGCCAGTATATTAATTTTTTTCTCATCAGAAATTTGTGGTCTGCCAGATCGTTTCGCATTATTAATACTTACCCGTTGTTTCAAACTTACCAAGAAGCTCCCTTAAATAAGTGATAGAAACGGGGCGATCGGGAAACCTCTCATTAAAAATGCGTTCTGCTGCATGAATATTTTGTCCAGTTTCACCAAGAATTAGGATCGCTGGTACTTTATCACCTAAAGCACGTACCACTTTGCTTCTTGAAGCACTTAAACGTTCGGCTCACAACAGTTTAACAAATTATTAAAATGTACAAAAATATTAAAAGTACCAAAAGCTGCTGAAACAGTTAAACGTTCGATCAACAATACACAAATTATTAAATGTACAAAAACTTGGACAATTACAAAAACGTCGAATTAGGGAGACTCACAAAAACGTCAGCTTATTTGACAACTATCCAGAGGCGGAGCTTGAATTTGGAATTTTAGTATTAACTGATTTAATTCATCACAGCTTTGCGTTTTTTAAAAGCGAATTGCCAAAACTTCCATAAACACAAACAAAATTAGTATCATTGAATAGGTTTTTTCGATACCTTTTAAAAGAGGTGTCGCTTGCCGTAGAGTTCCATTTAAAATTATTGGTCACAATGGCCTTGTGACGTCATCTTTGACGATTTCGTCATCTATCATCACTAGTAGGGAAGTTTACAACCTTTAATATTCAGTTTCCAAATTTCACTTGTTTATGTATAATCGTTCCAAAAATAAGAGGGGGGGAGAGAACTTTTGAGAAGCACTGTATACAGTGCAAGTTTCTAACTTGGAATAAATTCATTAACTCGAAGACAGTTGTTTTGTTAGAAATATGCCCGGACAGTCGATTTTTATTTTGAATTACGCTCGTTTTTATGTGAGAAAATTTTAAACAGCGTGTCTTAAATTTGAGATATGACGTCATCGACAATTTTTTTAAATGGCAATCCTAACTTTTTTTCTGACTATTCTTGAAGGATATAGTGAGTTACACATGCGTACCAAATATCAAATTTTTATTCCTTGTCGTTTGAGAGATATGTGACAAACATCAACTAATTCGAGGAATCTGACTCAATGAAATAATTCAGGCACTTTAAAAAAATATATAATAGTTGGGAGATCGGTCATCACAAGTTGGCAAATTGGGAGTTGACAATGGGACAATTGAACACCACATAAACAAGGTGACGTTCACAGAAAGTGGGGTGTGGCCCTTTTTTTTGTTGTTCTTTAGTTATGAAGTTGGGAGAAAATCCATATTTCCCCCCCAATAATTTGCCTTCGGTCCGTCCCTGATTTATGTCAAGAGGTATGTGTTTATAATTTTTTGTCAAACTGGGTTGATGTTGACAATGTCAAACAAAAAAGTTAAATAAAAACAGGTAAGGAGAGTAGCATCGTGCCGAGCGAGGATATTTTCCAAGGTTATTAGTTTGTCGTTTTGTGAGAAACGACGTTTGTTGAAAAATCTAACAAAATACCGTACTTAACTGAAACCCACAAGATTAAAATTTTAATGATGATTGGCTACGGAGATAGGACAAGAACACAAAATGAAGTTATTCATTTATTCAGAGAGAAGTATCCTGATTTACCATAAGCATGATTGAAAAACAGTTTCAGGAAAATGGGCATTTAAGAAAAACAAAGAATCATCGTCAGAGTGCCCTCAATGAAGATGTCGAAATGAATGTACTCCTCTCTGTTGAAGAAAATCATCATGTTCCCACTAGGTAGATAGCTAGGGAACTCGAAATCAGCCAGACTTCAGTGATAACCCATAAATTTCATCCTTATAAAATGAGAATCCTCCAGGAACTCACCGAAGATGATCCGAATAGAAGAATCCAATTCTGCGTAGAAATGATCGATCTACTAGACAGAAATGTTGTAAACATAGAAAACGTCCTGTTTTCTGACGAATCAACGTTTACGTTGAATGGTGAGGTAAATCGTCAAAATTGTCGTTATTGGGCAGACAACTACCCACACTGGATGAGGGAAGGCCACACTCAATATACAGCAAAAGTTAATGTTTGGGCAGGGTTTGTTGGTAATCGAGTAATAGGACCAATTTTCTTTCAAAGGAATCTCAATGGAGATAGATATTTAGAATTCTTGCTGGAAGAACTAGTTCCAACTTTGGCTACTCTGTTTCCTGATCCGGATGAAGCCGATGTCCCGAATAGAAACATCTGGTTTCAACAAGACGGTGCGCCTCCCCATTTTAAAAGACCTGTCCGTGCGTATCTGGATGATGTATTTCCAGGCAGATGGATTGGTAGAAGAGGAGCTGTTGAATGGCCTCCCAGGTCTCCGGATTTAACACCTATGGGCTATTCATTATGGGGGTACTTGAAAAGCAAGGTTTTTAACACCAAACCGAAAAACATTGAGCAGTTACAAGAACGAATACGACAGGAGTGTAGACTAATTTCCGTCCAAGTAATTAGAAATGTTCAAAACGAGTTTAAATTCCGTTTAGGATCTTGTCAGTTAGTTAATGGACAACATTTTGAGCATTTATCGGAGAAACATATTTGAGTTGATCAGATAGATCAGGTGAATCTCATTTTCGAATTAGTTGATGTTTGTTAAATATCTGTCAAACGACAAGGAATAAAAATTTGATATTTGGTACGCATGTGTAACTTACTATACCCTTCAAGAATAGTCATCTCAAATTTGAGACACGATATAGACATTTTCTCACACGATATAGACATTTTCTCACATAAAAACGAGCGCAATTCAAAATAAAAATCGACCTGTCCGGGCATATTTCTAACAAAACAACTCTCTTTGAGTTACTGAATTTATTCCAAGTTAGCAACTCGTACATTCAGATTTTGATTGAACCAAGAAGGTATATTTAAGTTTCAAAATATTATCTTCATTGAATTCTTGGTATACCGGGTGACAATGGGACTCTGGCCATGCCCATATCTCCTTCACTTATCAACCGATTTGAATGAAATTTTGTGCATAGATATGATACACAATTTTGAATTGACATACATATGGAAACAAAATGACCGACTTCCGGTTTCGCCAGAATAGCCACTAACTTTGATTTTTCAAATAGTATGTTTGATGTTTTTCGGATTCTACGGCTCAAATTACATACGACAGTGTTTTCAAATTTTCATTTTACAATTGAACAAAAATAATTTCCCAATTTTTTTTATCCCAGGAAGCCTTGATCAGGTTGAAATCTATACTAATTTACATCAGTAACTCATAGTGATTTCATCGATAAGATCAATAACAAATCCTACAGCAGGAATTGAAATTTTCTGAACGCATTTTTAACGAAAACATTTTTTTTTCAAATGGTACTTACCGAGGGTCATCACACCATTCGATAGAGAATTTAATTACCAATTCAACGATATACATTATGTACCACTTTCTTTTTGTTCAAAACTAAAAACGATCAATCATTGAATTTGTACAATATTTTATACGATGCCTACAAATTCCAATGAGTTATCCGTTTAGGTTTGATGAAATGAAAGGTAGCCGTGGAATCATGAAAAACAGTAGTACATCTACTCCTACATATACTCATCTGATGAAGGTATTTTTTCTTTTTTAAAATGTTTCAAATGGGATATTTTATAAAAATATGCTAAAAAAATTATGACTTATTTTAGTTCCAACATTCTACATAGCAAAATTCGCTTTATAAATTTTATAAATGTCCCATGATATGTCATCCTGATTGGAGATAATATCAGAAACAAGAAATTCACAAGAGAAATCTACCTCTCCGACTTGCCGCACCAACGGTTTTTTTCAGTACTTGGAATATTCTTGAGTAGATATAGCTATACGGATTCGGCGACACTTTTTCACTTTTCTAAAAAAGTACCCAGAATCTGGGGAAATTTCCTCTGACCCCGATGGAAACTTCCATAAGAGCCTGTGTATTAGAGAGAGAGGGAGATAGTGATTTTCCCCGATTTTTCCCCAGATCTGGGGAAATTTTCAAAAAGTGCCAAGGTCCAACGTGGTCATTTTGCGACCTCAAATCAGATCCCTATATCTACTGTATTTTAGGGGTCAACCTGATGGATTTTTACCTTTTGATATTACTTTTTACCTTATTCCACATAGAGGATTGGACTTTTTCCCTAGATTTAGGGATTTTTTCACGGAGATTCACGTATTTCACCTTGTTTTTCCCTAGATCTACTGAATTTTAAGGTTCAACCTGATGGATTTCTCATGGATAATTGATTTTTCCCCAGATCTAGGGAATTTTTCACGGGGGCTGTGTTTAGATTAGTCGTTTCAGGTGGATTTTTAGGGTTAACCTGATGGATTTCTCATGGATGAATAACTTTTTCCCCAGATCTAGGGAATTTTTCACGTAGGTTGTGTTTAGATTAGTCGTTTCAGGGGATTTTTAGGGTTAACCTGATGGATTTCTCATGGATGATTGATTTTTCCCCAGATCTAGGGAATTTTTCAGGTGTGTTTAGATTAGTCGTTTCAGGTGGATTTTTAGGGTTAACCTGATGGATTTCTCATGGATGATTGACTTTTTCCCTAGATCTAAGGAATTTTTCACGTAGGTTATGTTTAGATTAGTCGTTTCAGATGGATTTTAGGGTTAACCTGATGGATGATAGACTTTTTTCTCCAGATCCAGGGAATTTTCACGTAGGTTGTGTTTAGATTAGTCGTTTCAGGTGGATTTTAGGGTTAACCTGATGGATTTCTCATGGATGATTGACTTTTTTCCCCAGATCTAGGGAATTTTTCACGTAGGTTATGTTTAGATCAGTCGTTTCAGGTGGATTTTCAGGGTTAACCTGATGGATTTTTCATGGATGATTGACTTTTTCCCCAGATCTAGGGAATTTTTCATGTATGATGTGAATTTAGATGAAGGTTCTTCGTTTACGGTTGTTTGATGGATGTTGTAAATCTAAGTGGGTTTGATGTTTTTATTAACCTAACCTAACCAAACTCTGCTAACATTGTTGTTATATGAGTATTAGTTCCTTCTGCAAACATTCAAGTGACGTATATTTTTAAATTAACCCAACCTAACCAAACTCTGCTAACATTGTTGTTATATGAGTATTAGTTCCTTCTGCAAACATTCAAGTGACGTATATTTTTAAATTAACCTAACCTAACCAAACTCTGCTAACATTGTTGTTTTATTTATGTGTTTAGTTCCTTCTGCAACATTATTAAAACGTATCATGCTTTAAAAATTAAAAAATTTAAAAAACGTTGAAACTTGTAGGTGGGCACACATTTTTGTTATTGAACCAACCCCAACCGCTGTCACAAACACTATACTATGTAGGAGGTGAAGAAATAAAACATTTTTTTGTATACATATTTTATTGAAATATAAAAAAAAATATAATAATATATAGTATTAGTAAATAATAATATATAATAAAATCCGGGAATATGAGGTGTCCTTGAACTCTGCTCCTCCACTACCGCAACCCTCAGCGAAATCAATCGATGTCCATCAACTCTTGATTATGGATGGAGTAATGTCCCCAAGGTAGCGTCAGGTGCGACCCAGGACATAAGAATCTCTTGTCGTCTTCTCCACTCAGAGCGATTTTTTCTTGTTCCATGGAAAACACCTGGTGTTTTTCGCTTCTGATCAATCGTTGATGAACGTATTTTTTGGTCGAATTTTCCAAGCATTCCTCAAAGTCATCAAATGTGATCGCATTATCTACAACGTCTTTTTTCACCCCCTTAGCTTTCTTTGTGGTTCCATAATTTGACAGAATTTGATGAATTTCGTCTTTCTCATACCCTTCTTTATCTAAATTGTCTTCAAGTTTTTCAATTTTGTCTAAGGGTGTGAAAACCTTAGTTGCATATAATTTTGATCTGAGACCAATGAAATCGGTCATAAGATTGCCGTTATTTTCATCTTCATTATTACCAGAACTTTTTGTTTACTAAAGGTATGTTAAACCTATTGTTCTCAGGATAATCGCTAGTATCGAAAATGTAATGGCAATCCTCACGAATCATTTTGTAAACATCGGGAACCTGAATATCATATATTAGCGAATCGGTATCGGTGTATAATACAGAACAATTATCTCCAAATCTTTCTGCATATAATCGTAGTGGAAATCATAAATTTTATTTTTGATATTTCAAGGATACTAAAGCCTACATATATTGGCTTGTTGAAGTAAATTTCGGTCTTATTTAACTCTATTGCCGTGAGATTTTCATTGAATATTGTGACCGACTTGAATTCTGGTTTGGAGATATAGGATTCCGCACCATAACGACCCTCCCATTTTGTTATCAGTTTCACAATGCTATGTTTTCGTATATTTTCAACGGTTTTGCCGTAAACAGCATTATTCATAAGCTTAAAAAGATTTTTTTCAAAATTATTTTTAGCTCTTTTTCTCAATTCCGTATTAAGATCAATGTAGGGCTTGAGCCAAGAAGACTGCTGGAACTGCAACACCCTATGAACTTTTTTTAGAATAAGACCGTTAGATAAAGCCTGTTTTAGGTTAACGTAATGAATGATGTATTTTTTCTTAGGAAAAAGAGTTGCCATAAGTTTAGAGGGTTCAGACGGGGACGATGATGGCTTCCCTGTTTTTGGATTTATATGCTCAGGGCAGAAAGGAATATCTTTATGCTGGTCATGAAGATATTGGGGATAATCCAGATCAACTTCGAGAATATAACCTGTATCGGAGTCATCAGGAATAGAGGTAACATCGATGTTTCTGTCAATCCACTCGAAACCTCCATAAGGCAGAGGTTGAGACATTGCCCAACCGTACTGGTTATTAATGTCAAAGTACATCAAATAACTGTCAGGTTTTGATGTATCATATGATGGTAGATATTTATTGTTGGCTTGTGCCTTTCTTTTTGAACAAATTTGGCTAAGTCCGCCCCGAATCCCTTTTTCCACAAACAAAAGCATGTCAACATCTGTGAGAAGTTCAAGCTCCTGTTTGGTATTATACAGCATACACTGCCAGGTATAACCTGGTAGTGTATATGAGTGGGCAGGATCCAACCCGTATGTACTATGGCTACTATCTCGAAATTTTTCAAAGACATCACATAACAAAAGAATATCGGTTTTCATGTACAAGTCTACATATTCACCCAACGTTGTAAAGTTGAATGCACTCCACACGTTTTGAGCTCTTTCGTATAGTTTTCGTGGGCATGGTTTTCGGTGAGGGTGTTATAAAATGTTTGATAGAAGGGAGAGTCTTTTCATTGAATTTATCAAAGGAATCAAAATAATCGTAAGGCATAACACCTTTTTCGTAAGCAAATCGATTTTTCATTAGAGACCTCTGGAAATTGTGCTCTTAAATTTGGAAATTCTGGTAGATAGGATGATAATTTATCTAGAGAGGAATTTAGAAAACGGAAAGAATCGATAAATCTTAAATGAAAGTTTGTTCCTTCGATATGTTTAGTAAACGAAATGTAATTTTCTTTCGTTATTGGAAGCAAATCAATTTTTCCTTTGATTGCGGTGGCTATTTTTTCAATAATAAAATGGCTATCATAGCCGCTGAGATTATGGAACACTATAGGAATCATTTTGCTATCATTTAGATTGACATTGCAAGATTCATGAGCAGCACCGCGGTAATTAGAAGAATTATTATTATTATTATTATTTGTTGGAGAAAGATGAAAATGATCTCTAACTTTTTTATCGCCTAGAGAAAACGGCTTTTCACAGATGTGACAGTGAGTTGCTTGTTGGAATGCAGTTTCCTGTTCCAAAGTCATATTCAAATTATAGATACAATTGTGAATAGTTTCAATTTCTTCCGTTAGCTCCAAAAGTTGGTTTGCGAACCATTCCATCGAGTTCTCCCCTCTATACGAACGGTAAAAAGAAAGGGTGTTGTCATATGAACATTTCACATAGTAGCCAATAGTAGCCGGGGTATGCAACTGATATTTTCCTCTTCCTGTATATTATTGAGGATACTTTCAATGTTTGCGTTTTTGTTAAAGGTTCTTTTTCTTTGAATTTATTATCTTTGAATTTGAGAATTTATTTTTCGCCGGTTGGCATTTTAATTTTACAATCGTTCAGTTTTATACATAATTCAGTATGATTTTGCAACTTTTCCTGTGATCTGAAATAATGGAGACATCTATCACAAATGAATTTTTTCGCTTTATCTTTACTGAGTTGTTTGGAAAGGAGCCTGGATAGATCCTTGATCCAACAATAATGATAACGAATCGGTTTGTCATCAGAATATTGGTTTTGAATCATGAGTAGATTGACATGTTTGTCTCTTTTTTGAGATGTCAAGAAGGAAGGGAGGACGGAGAAAGATTTACCTGATTTTTTCAATGTATACACGTTAACCGAAATGTTATTTTGTTTTTCGAAATTGGGAATTTGATGTATTGTCATAGGGAACTGTATCCCTTTGAGCTTCAAAACTTCGGAATAATGGGGATATGATGATGTTCTACTCGAGTTAAATCCTTTTGACTGAACGGAACTGTATCCCTTTGAGCTTGCAAAGCAGGCTGAGTCATCATTCATTACGTTAATACAGGCTTCTTTTCGCTTAATTTCGGTCGGAAGTTCAATATATGATGATCCAATTTGTGGTGAGAATTTATTAATGTTTACCCCCAAGTTCAATCATTATGGGTTTCATCACATTATCATCAAACCATAAATCCAAGTCAGTGTCATGAAATATAGGAGAATTGGCAGTGGTGAAGTATTTATACTCGGTTTGAATTTTGTCAGCCTTGGCGAGTACAAATTGCCCGCAGAATACAAAATTTACCTTTATTGAATCAAAATTCTTTAGAACGTTATGGATTCTTCGTTTGAATAGAGATTTACAATCGGAAAAGAAATGCTTAGTATCTTTATGGAAAAGATTAGAGATAGTTCCTGTGCGTATACGAGAACCGAACGCTGATTCACAGTCATTCCAATGGACCCGATGCTTAGCTGTCACATTCGAGTGTTTGAGTCCTGCTCCTTTTTTCTGTTCGTATTTGATTTGATTTCGCAGGGTTTTGACATTTCTTAGGGTTGCCAGCAGATGTTGTTTCTCAGCCAAAGTCGTTGCCATTTTAATGGACTTATTGATCCTTCTGTATGCTCTGGTGCATTCTCGTAACCCGTTGAGGGCGGTTTTCCCATTATATTTGGCGGTTATCAACCCCAATAATGAGGTGATAAATGTTAGCACATCAGCAAAATTCGTCATATTTTGAACACCTGCAACAAAAATGAGGTAATTAGTCAATTTAATTTTTACCTAAACAATATGTGAATCGCTAACTATCTCGTAGAAAAACGAACCTTGAATTTGCTAGAGGAGCACCGAAAAACACGTCTGACCTCTGTGAAGACTCGATGAAGACTGACGTGAATCAGACAGAGTGAAGACTTAAGTTCTAAAAACAATTTGGTTGGGAGAAAGACTGAATGACGTGTCACGTGATCAGTTTGAAAATGACAGAGGCTAGAAAAACCTACCTTGAGTTCACTGGAGGAGCACCGAAAAAACACGTCTGACCTCTCTGACGACTGGAACATGAATGGCGAAATCAGACAGTGCAAAGACTTAAGTTCTAAAAAACAAATTTGGTTAGAAGGAAGACTGAATGATAGAAGTGTCACGTGATCAGTTTGAAAATGACAGAGGCTAAGAAAAAACTTGAAGTCAGGACGCTATCAGTTTAAAAAAAAGACTCACCTTTGAAATTCTGGAGGAACTCTCTAGAAGACTTGGACACAAAAAAGTAGCAGAGCTGCTCTAGAGACACACGTCTTGTCTGTTCAGCGGTTGGAACAGAAATGAATCAACAGCAAACAGTACCTATACTTAATAACTTTTTATGAGAATGAATCGGTAGAGCGTTAGACTCATAATCTAGAGGACCCTGGTGAGTGATTCAAGAACTAAGTTCAGCGATGACGTCATTGAGTTATATATATTTCAGCTGAGGGTTCGAGGTGGGGTGGCGGTCTATGCTCATATTTGAGATTGAGGGAGTTCGAGGGGTGGAGGGGGGTTGGAGGGGGTTGGAGGGCTGAGGGGGCTGGAGGGGTTAGAGGGCTGGAGGGGAGGTTGAGGGTGGAGGGGCTGGAGGGGCTGGAGGGGCTGAGGGGGCTGGAGGGGTCTGAGGGGTTGAGGTTGGAGGGGTTCCTATAAACATGATTGATGTGGCAGCGAGTAGAAATGAATGAGTTTGACAAATGGAACAAAAAACTTAAAAAATTTCACTTCCAACTATCATAGAAAAAATAGTCAAAATCAGCTGTGAAACGTCTGAGATATATCACAATATTAAAATTTCACCAATACCAATAACAAAAATATCAAGTTTAATAAGTCTGAAAATATCGTACTTTAAACTCACTACGGCAACGCTGTAAATACCTCGACATCGAGAATCATTATTGACCATCAGCAGATTCCATGCAGGTTCGAACTTGTGTAGCGCGGGGATTCCCAGCTGTTCGACTTCGATCTATTATAACTTTCAGATATATTTCATATTCCATTTGTTTTAATACCTTGGATTACCGTGATCGATTCAAATTCGTTTGAGTACATAATGGGAAATGATAATTTCAGCGATTGTTTATGGATTGAATGAATAGTTCAAGTTCCAGAGTGTTGTGTTCATTTTCAGTGTTGATTGAATTGAATATTATTTACAAGTACCTATGTTTCGAATGAAAATGAATGGAATTCGTCTGGGAAGGATAATTTCTGTGCATTTTCGTTGGTTGAATACATGAGCGTTCAGGCATTATTATTAAATTGATTATGGTTTTTTCGGGTGGCTAAGAGCAATTTGTTTATGGAAATATATCAACTTCCAGTGTTATAGAATGGATGTTTTTGTGTTGGAAAATTACCGTGTACTTCATTCAGTGATGGAATAATTTGTACTTTATTTCATATGGACTTAGAGTTGATTTTCTGCTGTAGACTATGAATTACTCGTTTTTTCCTAGAAAATATGGTGTGTTATGGGTTGAATGCATGTTCTTATTGTATTCGTGGATTTTTTCAATAGTTTAGTGCTCTTTTGGATATTTTATAGTTTTTTTTCAGACTTCCACGGGGTCCAAGTATGGATTTTTTTTTGCTGCGGAAGGTGAATTGATAATTTTTGCGAGAAAGTGTGATGTATTATAGGTTAGATTTTAACGTTTTCGTGGTTTTTTCAATAGATTGAGTGTATGCTTGACTATTTTCATACAGTTTGTGTCTATGCTGGGTTGAATGCATGTTTTTCAACGTGTGAGAGGTACTCCCATTAGTGTGTGTGCATGGATGACGATTTTCAGACTTCCATGGTGTCCGAGAGTGGATTTTTTGCTGCAGAGGATGACTCATTGTTTTTTCTTTGAAAATATGAATGATGAATCGGATGGAGGTTTGCTAGGTCAGATACATGTTTTTAACGTTTCAGAAGTTTTTTCGACACATAAAAGTGTAATTCATTCGACTGAGAAAATGATTTCGGAGGACGGTGCGCCATCTGTTGGGCAATAGATGAAAGTTAGTAGTATAGCTAAGGGGATACTGGCGCCAATCTACGCTTCCGACTGTGCGCGCCACATCGCTAGCGTCGAACCGGCAAGGCGGAAGTTCGGAGTTTTCACCTGGGCTCTGTCATAGGCGGTTCGTTGAAGGGGTCTTCAGGTATAACGATGGAAAAAAATGGTTGCCGTTATAGAAAAAATTGAGGAAAAAACTGTTGAGAGGAAAAAAACATGGCCGCTGAAAAAAATAAGAGAAAAAATTCTAGCCACCATTCTTAAAATGAAAGATGTCTTCGAAAAAATGTCAACACCATTGGAAAATGGCGACTCCAAGAAAAAACATGGCTGCCAACTGTTAGGGAAAAATATCAGCCATCTTCGAATAATGTCAACCATATTGGAAAAATGGCAACTCCAAGAAAAACATAGGTATCTCTCAACTGTTAGGGGAAAACGTCAGCCATATTGGAAAAATGGCTACCCTAAGAGAAAAACATAGTCAACTGTAAGGAAAAAAAACGTCAGCCATCTTGGAAAAAAGACTACCCTAAGAGAAAAAAAAAACATGTTAGGGAAAAACGTCAGCCATCTTGGAAAAATGGCTACCATGAAAGAGAAGAAAACATGTCAGCCATCTTCGAAAAAGTTAGCCATCTTGGAAAAATGGCTACCAAAATAGGTTTGAGGTGGTTTGGGAAAACCTCCGACCGTCCTGCTTACTGTTTCTGTTCTAGGATCAGGTCCTCCTCTGTCAGTCGGAAGCGTAGATTGACGCCAGTATCCCCTTAGCTATACTACTAACTTTCATCTATTGCCCAACAGATGGCGCACCGTCCTCCGAAATCATTTTCTCAGTCGAATGAATTACACTTTTATGTGTCGAAAAAACTTCTGAAACGTTAAAAACATGTATCTGACCTAGCAAACCTCCATCCGATTCATCATTCATATTTTCAAAGAAAAAACAAGAGTCATCCTCTGCAAAACCAAACCGCCAAACATTAAAAAACTTCTGAAACGTTAAAAACGGACACCATGGAAGTCTGAAAATCGTATCCATGCACACACACTAATGGAGTACCTCTCACACGTTGAAAAACATGCATTCAACCCAGCATAGACACAAACTGTATGAAAATAGTCAAGCATACACTCAATCTATTGAAAAAACCACGAAAACGTTAAAATATTATCTAACCTATAATACATCACACTTTCTCGCAAAAATTATCAATTCACCTTCCGCAGCAAAAAAATCCATACTTGGACCCCGTGGAAGTCTGAAAAAAACTATAAAATATCCAAAAGAGCACTAAACTATTGAAAAAATCCACGAATACAATAAGAACATGCATTCAACCCATAACACACCATATTTTCTAGGAAAAAACGAGTAATTCATAGTCTACAGCAGAAAATCAACTCTAAGTCCATATGAAATAAAGTACAAATTATTCCATCACTGAATGAAGTACACGGTAATTTTCCAACACAAAAACATCCATTCTATAACACTGGAAGTTGATATATTTCCATAAACAAATTGCTCTTAGCCACCCGAAAAACCATAATCAATTTAATAATAATGCCTGAACGCTCATGTATTCAACCAACGAAAATGCACAGAAATTATCCTTCCCAGACGAATTCCATTCATTTTCATTCGAAACATAGGTACTTGTAAATAATATTCAATTCAATCAACACTGAAAATGAACACAACACTCTGGAACTTGAACTATTCATTCAATCCATAAACAATCGCTGAAATTATCATTTCCCATTATGTACTCAAACGAATTTGAATCGATCACGGTAATCCAAGGTATTAAAACAAATGGAATATGAAATATATCTGAAAGTTATAATAGATCGAAGTCGAACAGCTGGGAATCCCCGCGCTACACAAGTTCGAACCTGCATGGAATCTGCTGATGATCAATAATGATTCTCGATGTCGAGGTATTTACAGCGTTGCCGTAGTGAGTTCAAAGTACGATATTTTCAGACTTATTAAACTTGATATTTTTTGTTATTGGTATTGGTGAAATTTTAATATGTGATATATCTCAGACGTTTCTTTTTTGTTATTGGTATTGGTGAATTTTATAATACTCTAACATTTGTCAAACTCATTCATTTCTACTGCTGCCACATCAATCATGTTTATAGGAACTCCTCCAACCCTCCAACCTCGAACCTGAACCTCCAACCTCCAACCCTCCAACCTCCAACCCTCCAACCTCCAACCTCAACCCTCCAACCCTCCAACCTCCAACCTCTAACCCTCCTAACCCTCAACCTCCAACCCTCCAACCCTCCAACCCCTGAACCCTCGAACCCTCCAACCCTCCAACCCTCCAACCCTCCAACCCTCCAACCCTGAACTCCCTCAATCCTCAAATATGAGCATAGACGCCACCCCACCTCGAACCCTCAGCTGAAATATATATAACTCAATGACGTCATCGCTGAACTTAGTTCTTGAATCACTCACCAGGGCTCTAGATTATGAGTCTAATCGCTCTACCGATTCATTCTCATAAAAGATATTAAGTATAGGTACTGTTTGCTGTTGATTCATTTCTGTTCCAACCGCTGAACAGACAAGACGTGTGTCTCTAGAGCAGCTCTGCTACTTTTTTGTGTCCAAGTCTTCTAGAGAGTTCCTCCAGAATTTCAAAGGTGAGTCTTTTTTTTAAACTGATAGCGTCCTGACTTCAAGTTTTTTCTTAGCCTCTGTCATTTTCAAACTGATCACGTGACACTTCTATCATTCAGTCTTCCTTCTAACCAATTTGTTTTTTAGAACTTAAGTCTTTGCACTGTCTGATTCACGTCAGTCTTCATCGAGTCTTCATAGAGGTCAGACGTGTTTTTTCGGTGCTCCTCCAGTGAACTCAAGGTAGGTTTTTCTAGCCTCTGTCATTTTCAAACTGATCACGTGACACGTCATTCAGTCTTCTCCCAACCAAATTGTTTTTAGAACTTAAGTCTTGCACTGTCTGATTTTTCATTCTGATCAGTTGTCACAGAGGTCAGACGTGTTTTTTCGGTGCTCCTCCAGGTGAGTTTTTTCTTAGAGTCAGTCATTTTCAACTGATCACGTGACACTTCATTCAGTCTTCCTCCCAACCAAATTGTTTTCATAACTTAAGTCTTCACTCTGTCTGATTCACGTCAGTCTTCATCGAGTCTTCACAGAGGTCAGACGTGTTTTTTCGGTGCTCCTCTAGCAAATTCAAGGTTCGTTTTTCTACGAGATAGTTAGCGATTCACATATTGTTTAGGTAAAAATTAAATTGACTAATTACCTCATTTTTGTTGCAGGTGTTCAAAATATGACGAATTTTGCTGATGTGCTAACATTTATCACCTCATTATTGGGGTTGATAACCGCCAAATATAATGGGAAAACCGCCCTCAACGGGTTACGAGAATGCACCAGAGCATACAGAAGGATCAATAAGTCCATTAAAATGGCAACGACTTTGGCTGAGAAACAACATCTGCTGGCAACCCTAAGAAATGTCAAAACCCTGCGAAATCAAATCAAATACGAACAGAAAAAAGGAGCAGGACTCAAACACTCGAATGTGACAGCTAAGCATCGGGTCCATTGGAATGACTGTGAATCAGCGTTCGGTTCTCGTATACGCACAGGAACTATCTCTAATCTTTTCCATAAAGATACTAAGCATTTCTTTTCCGATTGTAAATCTCTATTCAAACGAAGAATCCATAACGTTCTAAAGAATTTTGATTCAATAAAGGTAAATTTTGTATTCTGCGGGCAATTTGTACTCGCCATAGGCTGACAAAATTAAACCGAGTATAAATACTTCACCACTGCCAATTCTCCTATATTTCATGACACTGACTTGAATTTATGGTTTGATGATAATGTGATGAAACCCATAATGATTGAACTTGAAGAATTCTGTGGAAAAGAAAGGGGGTGGGCACTTCAAAAAATTATTAACTTGGGGTAAACATTAATAAATTCTCACCACAAATTGGATCATCATATATTGAACTTCCGACCGAAATTAAGCGAAAAGAAGCCTGTATTAACGTAATGAATGATGACTCAGCCTGCTTTGCTTGGTCAATTGTTTCGGCCTTGTTTCCAGTTCAGTCAAAAGGATTTAACTCGAGTAGAACATCATCATATCCCCATTATTCCGAAGTTTTGAAGCTCAAAGGGATACAGTTCCCTATGACAATACATCAAATTCCCAATTTCGAAAACAAAATAACATTTCGGTTAACGTGTATACATTGAAAAATCAGGTAAATCTTTCTCCGTCCTCCCTTCCTTCTTGACATCTCAAAAAAGAGACAAACATGTCAATCTACTCATGATTCAAAACCAATATTCTGATGACAAACCGATTCGTTATCATTATTGTTGGATCAAGGATCTATCCAGGCTCCTTTCCAAACAACTCAGTAAAGATAAAGCGAAAAAATTCATTTGTGATAGATGTCTCCATTATTTCAGATCACAGGAAAAGTTGCAAAATCATACTGAATTATGTATAAAACTGAACGATTGTAAAATTAAAATGCCAACCGGCGAAAAATCAATTCTCAAATTCAAAGATTATAAATTCAAAGAAAAAGTACCTTTTATCATATACGCAGACATTGAAAGTATCCTCAATAATATACAGGAAAGAGGAAAATATCAGTTGCATACCCCGGCTACTATTGGCTACTATGTGAAATGTTCATATGACAACACCCTTTCTTTTTACCGTTCGTATAGAGGGGAGAACTCGATGGAATGGTTCGCAAACCAACTTTTGGAGCTAACGGAAGAAATTGAAACTATTCACAATTGTATCTATAATTTGAATATGACTTTGGAACAGGAAACTGCATTCCAACAAGCAACTCACTGAAAACAATTATTCTTCTAATTACCGCTGTGCTGCTTATGAATCTTGTAATGTGCAATCTTAATGATAGCAAACTGATTCCTATAGTTTTCCATAATCTCTGCTGCTATGATAGCCATTTTATTATTGAAAAATAGCCACCGCAATCAAAGGAAAATTGATTTGCTTCCAATAACGAAAGAAAATTACATTTCGTTTACTAAACATATCGAAGGAACAAACTTTCATTTAAGATTTATCGATTCTTTCCGTTTTCTAAATTCCTCTCTAGATAAATTATCATCCTATCTACCAGAATTTCCAAATTTAAGAGCACAATTTCCAGAGGTCTCTAATGAAAAAATCGATTTGCTTACGAAAAAAGGTGTTATGCCTTACGATTATTTTGATTCCTTTGATAAATTCAATGAAAAGACTCTCCTTCTATCAAACATTTTATAACACCCTCACCGAAAACCATGCCCACGAAAACTATACGAAAGAGCTCAAAACGTGTGGAGTGCATTCAACTTTACAACGTTGGGTGAATATGTAGACTTGTACATGAAAACCGATATTCTTTGTTATGTGATGTCTTTGAAAAATTTCGAGATAGTAGCCATAGTACATACGGGTTGATCCTGCTCACTCATATACACTACCAGGTTATACCTGGCAGTGTATGCTGTATAATACCAAACAGGAGCTTGAACTTCACAGATGTTGACATGCTTTTGTTTGTGGAAAAAGGGATTCGGGGCGGACTTAGCCAAATTTGTTCAAAAAGAAAGGCACAAGCCAACAATAAATATCTACCATCATATGATACATCAAAACCTGACAGTTATTTGATGTACTTTGACATTAATAACCAGTACGGTTGGGCAATGTCTCAACCTCTGCCTTATGGAGGTTTCTGAGTGGATTGACAGAAACATCGATGTTACCTCCATTCCTGATGACCCGATACAGGTTATATTCTCGAAGTTGATCTGATTATCCCCAATATCTTCATGACCAGCATCAAGTATATTCCTTTCTGCCCTGAGCATATAAATCCAAAACAGGGAAGCCATCATCGTCCCCGTCTGAACCCTCTAAACTTATGGCAACTCTTTTTCCTAAGAAAAAATACATCATTCATTACGTTAACCTAAAACAGGCTTTATCTAACGGTCTTATTCTAAAAAAGTTCATAGGGTGTTGCAGTTCCAGCAGTCTTCTTGGCTCAAGCCCTACATTGATCTTAATACGGAATTGAGAAAAGAGCTAAAAATAATTTTGAAAAAAATCTTTTAAGCTTATGAATAATGCTGTTTACGGCAAAACCGTTGAAAATATACGAAAACATAGCATTGTGAAACTGATAACAAAATGGGAGGGTCGTTATGGTGCGGAATCCTATATCTCCAAACCAGAATTCAAGTCGGTCACAATATTCAATGAAAATCTCACGGCAATAGAGTTAAATAAGACCGAAATTTACTTCAACAAGCCAATATATGTAGGCTTTAGTATCCTTGAAATATCAAAAACTAAAATTTATGATTTCCACTACGATTATATGCAGAAAAGATTTGGAGATAATTGTTCTGTATTATACACCGATACCGATTCGCTAATATATGATATTCAGGTTCCCGATGTTTACAAAATGATTCGTGAGGATTGCCATTACATTTTCGATACTAGCGATTATCCTGAGAACAATAGGTTTAACATACCTTTAGTAAACAAAAAGTTCTGGGAATAATGAAAGATGAAAATAACGGCAATCTTATGACCGATTTCATTGGTCTCAGATCAAAATTATATGCAACTAAGGTTTTCACACCCTTAGACAAAATTGAAAAACTTGAAGACAATTTAGATAAAGAAGGGTATGAGAAAGACGAAATTCATCAAATTCTGTCAAATTATGGAACCACAAAGAAAGCTAAGGGGGTGAAAAAAGACGTTGTAGATAATGCGATCACATTTGATGACTTTGAGGAATGCTTGGAAAATTCGACCAAAAAATACGTTCATCAACGATTGATCAGAAGCGAAAAACACCAGGTGTTTTCCATGGAACAAGAAAAAATCGCTCTGAGTGGAGAAGACGACAAGAGATTCTTATGTCCTGGATCGCACCTGACGCTACCTTGGGGACATTACTCCATCCATAATCAAGAGTTGATGGACATCGATTGATTTCGCTGAGGGTTGCGGTAGTGGAGGAGCAGAGTTCAAGGACACCTCATATTCCCGGATTTTATTATATATTATTATTTACTAATACTATATATTATTATATTTTTTTATATTTCAATAAAATATGTATACAAAAAATGTTTTATTTCTTCACCTCCTACATAGTATAGTGTTTGTGACAGCGGTTGGGGTTGGTTCAATAACAAAAATGTGTGCCCACCTACAAGTTTCAACGTTTTTTAAGACATTTTAGACGTTTTCAACGTTTTTCAAAGCATGATAGTCGTTTTTCGATGCTTGCAGAGAAACTCACCCTTTATATAATATGATGAATTATTATGTTAGCAGAGTTTGGTTAGGTTGGGTTAATTTAAAAAATATACGTCACTTGAATGCTTGCAGAAGGAACTAACACTCATATAAGAACAATGTTAGCAGAGTTTGGTTAGGTTAGGTTAATTTAAAAAATATACGTCACTTGAATGTTTGCAGAAGGAAAAATAAAAAAAATGTTAGCAGAGTTTGGTTAGGTTGGTTAATTTAAAAATATACGTCACTTGAATGTTTGCAGAAGGAACTAAACTCATATAAAAAATGTTAGCAGAGTTTGGTTAGGTTAGGTTAATAAAAACATCAAACCCACTTAGATTTACAACATCCATCAAACAACCGTAAACGAAGAACCTTCATCTAAATTCACATCATACATGAAAAATTCCCTAGATCTGGGGAAAAAGTCAATCATCCATGAAAATCCATCAGGTTAAACCCTAAAAAACAACCTAAAACGAAAATCATCTAAATACATAACCTACGTGAAAAATTCCCTAGATCTGGGGAAAAAGTCAATCATCCATGAGAAATCCATCAGGTTAACCCTAAAATCCACCTGAAACGACTGATCTAAACATAACCTACGTGAAAAATTCCCTAGATCTGGGGAAAAAGTCAATCATCCATGAGAAATCCATCAGGTTAACCCTAAAATCCACCTGAAACGACTAATCTAAACACAACCTACGTGAAAAATTCCCTGGATCTGGAGAAAAAAGTCTATCATCCATCAGGTTAACCCTAAAAATCCATCTGAAACGACTAATCTAAACATAACCTACGTGAAAAATTCCTTAGATCAAGGGAAAAAGTCAATCATCCATGAGAAATCCATCAGGTTAACCCTAAAAATCCACCTGAAACGACTAATCTAAACACAACCTACGTGAAAAATTCCCTAGATCTGGGGAAAAAGTTATTCATCCATGAGAAATCCATCAGGTTAACCCTAAAAATCCACCTGAAACGACTAACCTAAACACAGCCCCCGTGAAAAATTCCCTAGATCTGGGGAAAAGTTATTCATCCATGAGAAATCCATCAGGTTAACCCTAAAAATCCACCTGAAACGACTAACCTAAACACAGCCCCCGTGAAAAATTCCCTAGATCTGGGGAAAAATCAATTATCCATGAGAAATCCATCAGGTTGAACCTTAAAAGGGAAAAATACGTAACCCTGAAAAAACCCTAAATCAGGGAACCAATCCTCTATGTGGAAAAGGTAAAAAGTAATATCAAAAGGTAAAAATCCATCAGGTTGACCCCTAAAATACAGTAGATATAGGGAAAATCCAGGGTAATATAGACCTCGAGCACGTAAAAATGGGTGTTCCCCAAGGATCTGATTTGAGGTCGCAAAATGACCACGTTGGACCTTGGCACTTTTTGAAAATTTCCCCAGATCTGGAGAAAAATCGGGGAAAATCACTATCTCCCTCTCTCTCTAATACACAGGCTCTTATGGAAGTTTCCATCGGGGTCAGAGGAAATTTCCCCAGATTCTGGGTACTTTTTTAGAAAAGTGAAAAAGTGTCGCCGAATCCGTATAGCTATATCTACTTTCTTGTTGAAAAGTTAAACATTCTCAATTGAATATTGAATAGAAATATTTTTCTGTGAATTGAAAAATCCACGATAAAAATGAAGTTATTTTTTGTGAATGTCTAAAAGAAAACAACTTCTTCCCCGGCTAAAGCCACGCTGGACATTGAACTACATCTGATAGATATTCTGAAAGGACCCTAACTCAAAAGAAAAAATCTAAAATTGAAAATTTGCATTTTTATTCAGATAGTTATTTGATTTTCTATTCCAGTCCTAATTAAGAACTCATATAGATAAATGAGGCAAAGAAGAATGTTTTCCAAAAAAATAATACTCACCAGAAATCATTTGTAACATTGTAACATTGACGCATCGCATTCGCTAGGTCTTCAATACATTTTTGTCGACGAAAATCTATTTCACGCTTCCAGGATCATCAGGAAGACCGGAAGAAATGGGAAACACATTTTATAGAAGCAATCTCACTTTGCAAAGATGGAAAAAAGTTGGAAAGAATTCTTTTGGAGAGACACTTTGAAATTAGTGTTTTTCTGACATTAAAACCTGTCATGGGGTATGATAGATTGATTTTTTGAAAATATAAACAGGATGTTCATAAAATCAGATGTGGATCATCTGCGACTGAAAGATAAACTTTAGTCACTATCTTCCATCGTTCAAGATTACCTCTTGTGGGGTATTCATGTTGAAAAGGGAAACATTCTCAATTGAATACAGGTTTTAATGTCAGAAAAACACTAATTTCAAAGTGTCTCCCCAATAGAATTGTTTCTGACTTTTTTCCATCTTTGCAAAGTGAGATTGCTTCTAGAAAATGTATTTCCCATTTCTTGCGGTCTTCCTGATGATCGTGGAAGCGTGAGATAGATTTTCGTCGAAAAAAATGTATTGAAGACCTAGTGAATGCGATGCCTCTCTTGCGTCAATGTTACAAATGATTTCTGGTGAGTACTCTTTTTCTGGAAAACATTCTTCTTTGCCTCATTCATCTATATGAGTTCTTAATTAGGACTGGAATAGAAAATCAAATAACTATCTGAATGAAAATGCAAATTTTCAATTTCAGATTTTTTCTTTTGAGTTAGGGTCCTTTCTGAATATCTATCAGATGTAGTTCAATGTCCAGCGTGGCTTTAGCTGGGGAAGTAGTTGTTTTCTGTTAGACATTCACAAAAAATACCTTCATTTTCAATTCACAGAAAAATCTCTCTATTCAATATTCAATTGAGAATGTTTCCCTTTTCAACATGAATATCCCACAAGAGGTTATCTTGACGATGGAAGATAGTGACTAAAGTTTATCTTTCAGTCGCAGATGATTCCGCATCTGCTTTTATGAACATCCTGTTCATATTTTCAAACAAATCAATTGGAATATTCTGTTGTAGAAAATTGAGTTAATTTATTCATTTCTGTTTTTTTTTAAATTCCGTATTAAAGTCGTAATGAACATTTTTGTGATTTTGGAGATATTTTGACCAGACACATTCCATTATTCAATTTGAATAATTTAAACGTTTTCAGGTGAGAGTCCAGTTTCAGAAAAAATTACTGCTAGTCGAACTGAATTGGATGAACGATGACGCCCAGCAAGAGGTGAGGAAATCGAAAACTGTTTGATCGCGGTCAATTGTTTCGCATTTTCAGATCAATATGTTTTTGAGAGCGACCGAAATGAACCCCACAAACATGAGTTTGAACGGATTCTTCGATGTGAATAGAAATCTCTTCAAGTCCGTAAGTATTGAGAATTAATAGTTACTTTTATGACAAGGGAGAAAAGCGAACCATTTTATCCCGCAGGTTTGAATCATCAAGAGAAGGAATGGCGCTTTACTCCGGTGTTATAGGTACAGCCTGGGCTGCATGACAAAAGAATTATTGAAAAATCGAATTAAACGGTTTTCTTCACATAAAAGATTCAATATAAATTGAACCAGAAAATGGTAGATCTCAGGTGAAAAACAACTACTTTCCTGGCAAATACCACGCAGAACGTTGAATGATATTCACCTGAAAATCCATGCATACCTCCATATAAATGGACATTGAATGCAAATGTTTCTTTCTGATAAGCTCGATTATGTTTAATTTATGTCGTGTTCACCTAACAATCCGCATACCGGTTTCAGGCTTTTTTGGCCCTCATCAGTACGGAGTAGTCAACCAGCCAAAGGTCCGAAGAGCTCTGGCTGAAGCGAGACACAACATAACCAAAACCATCATCGAGTCTATAACACCTATAGGTACGCCGGAAAATAAAACTTTTAACTGGCGGTACCTAGTGACAGAAAGAAACACTCGGAAAATCTCCTACCTCGATAGGTTTCTAAATAAAAGATTCCTTCTCGGTAGGAGTGGCAAGCCCGACTAGCATATAGTGAAAGATAAACGCCATGTGGAGTGGAATAAATAGAAAAATCGAATTAAACGGTTTTCTTCACATAAAAGATTCAATATAAATTGAACCAGAAAATGGTAGATCTCAGGTGAGAACAAAAAAGCCTGAAACCGGTATGCGGATTGTTAGGTGATCACGACATAAATTGAACATAATCGAGCTTATGAGAAAGAAACATTTGCATTCAATGTCCATTTATATGGAGGTATGCATGGATTTTCAGGTGAATATCATTCAACGTTCTGCGTGGTATTTGCCAGGAAAGAAGTTGTTTTTCACCTGAGATCTACCATTTTCTGGTTCAATTTATATTGAATCTTTTATGTGAAGAAAACCGTTTAATTCGATTTTTCTATTTATTCCACTTCACATGGCGTTTATCTTTCACAAAAGAATTATTGTCAGAGTTAATACAAAATTGTTATTTATACAACAAGAATATAAAGCGACTCTTTTTTGCACGCGCGAGAAGCAAAAAAGAGGATTTATATTCGAGTTGTATACATGATTCTCTCCAATACTTTCGGTTTTTAATATAAAAATAAAAATACCCTTTATTATTAACGTTTTGAGAGCAAACGTCCAATTTTTATTTCAGTCAATCGCAATACATACCTACCAGGAAAAATTAGAACAAATATTAGGTGGTCAATTTCAATTATTGCAGTCGCCATTACTGTAAATAGATAGATAGATAGATAGTTCTTTTACACCCAATTACAGGAAATG
>JAFIRS010006815.1:0-31617 GCA_018342105.1 Gonioctena quinquepunctata | reverse complement strand
GACTCCCCCCATTTTTTCCAAAATGGCCGCCGCCATTCACTGATCACGTGACACTTCCGTCCGACCTCCCTTGACGGATATTGGTTGAACCCTCATTTCTTTATGCTGCTCGGTTTGGAAACGGCCGGCGGCTTCACCACCCCCACGACCTATCCATTTCCCCCCCTTCCCACTCTCAATCACACCCCCATACACAACATGGGGGCCCCACCTTCCGACCAAAAACGGGCCCACCATCCCCCCCCCCCCCACCCCAACCACCCCCACCCTCTCACCGCCATTTTTTTCACAAACCCCCCCCACAACATGGCTGCCGCCATCATCCCTACCCCCCGAAAATCACCCTCCCCCAAACCCCCCCAAAATGGGGTTGCGCCAAAACCCCTTTTGTGTCTACCCCCCCCTTCGGTAATGGAACTCCCCAATTTTTTTTTCCCTTTTTGCTTCTTTCTTTTTTCCGTTGGGGGACAAAAAGAAACGTCGAAATATGCCTGTTTTTGGACACCCTACCATTCTGATTTGACCATCCAAGGGGAAAATTACTGCAACAATTTCCCCTTTTTGGGGGCCAAATTTTTTAAAGTTCACTGTCGAAAAAACAACTACGTCCCCGACTTTCCTTTTCCTAGGATTTTTTCGGGAAACCCATTTGGTTCTTCTGGTCTCCCCTTTTTTTCCCGAAAATATTTTTGTAATCTTGATATATTTTTCATTAAAGTTAATATTTTTTATTTTTTCCCCTGAATTGGTTTTAAAACGTAACCATTCTGTAGGATCCCTGAGAATATAGGAAGTTCTTTACTTTACTGATTTGAAAAATGTCTCCTTTTTTTTTTCCATAATCGGACACTTTCCGTTTCTTTTTCTCGAAACTCTTAAAAAAACAGATTTACGACCCCAACACCCGCCTTTGGTTTTTTTCTGTTGGTATGTAATTCACACCCTTAAACCCCGTTTTTGATATTTTTACCGAGGTGGGATTTTCCATTGCATATACATTTTCTAAGATTTCTATGCTTTCTACTTGTTTTTTTTTTCTGAATGTGAGTTGCATATTTCGGGCCCTTTTTTAAAATTCCAAAATTTAATGGGCCTTACCCCCAAATTTCTGCCTTTCCCCAATTCGAGATTCGCTTTATTCTTGATTTTTTTGCAAACTTTTTTTTGACTTCGAAGTTGCCATAGATTTCCCTTTTTTGAGTTCCTGGCCCATTTTCCTTTTGCAGGTTTATAAACTTCTTTTTGAAAAACGCTTTTCTTTTTGCTTTCTTTCCACACTTTCCCTTTGCCCCTGTCGGGGAAGGGGCTTCCCCAAAAAGGACTATTTTTGTCCAAAGGATCAAATGAAAACCCCAATGCTTCAGTATTTATTTTTTTAATAAAAAATTTTTTATATGAAGGTTTTTTCGACAACTTTCATTTTAATTTTTTTTTAAATATTATTGACAATACTTCTCAAACTCGACAAGTTTCATGTTTTTGTCATACAAAGTGATCAAAACATACAAAGTGAATTAACGAATTAAACTCAAAAAAATTTAATAATCTGCAGCATAAACCCATTTTGAACCGTTTTCATTACTCTTCAGCTGCAAAAAGGCGGCATCTGCAATTTTATGATAGTTAAATAAAAATTCATTTTTTTTTTAAAATTTTTTTTTTCTGCTTCGTCTTTTCCTTTTTACAGTGTCTTTTTGTGTTGCCCTAAAAAAAGTGACAATCATGTACATGATCTCGAAAAAATTTATCAGACTTGAAATTTTAGGTAGGGGCCCCTTTTATTGAGGGGGAAATGAGGAACTTTATTTCGGAAGGTTTTAAAATTTTTGACTAAAACATCATTGACATTAATTATATTTGGTTCCGTAAAAAAATTTCAAAAAAATAGTAAAACCACCCCCAAAAAACCCCCGTTTTTAATTTTCCGGGTTTGGGGGAAAAAAAAAACGGGGTAAATTTTAATTTTTTGACAAAAAAAAAACAAGTTTATTATTTTTAAAGGCCCTTTTTTTTTTCCTTTTTGAACAACACAAAACCTTTTCCAAATTTTTCCAACTAAATTTGGTTTTTACAATTTTTAAAGGAGGGAAATTTTTAATTTTTTAATTTTTATTTCCAAAAAAATTTTTTAAAAAACAAAGAAAATTTGGGAAAATAAAAATTTTTTTCCCCACAAAATTTAATGATTTTTTTTGTCGAATATCTAGGTAAAAAGTATAAAGGTATTTTTTAGGATTTTTTTTGAAGTGCTCCATGGATTCTTCTAAAAAAATTTTTGAATATTTTTTTGTTTTAACCGCTTTTGGTTTTTCAACAACCCTGAGTTTAAATTTAAAAATTGTAAGAGTTAAGATCACGGGGCCTTAAATTTTTTTAGTGGGATCCAAAAATTTTGGGGCTTTGGGCAAATTTTTCACTGGCTGTGAGAGTCGAAACCCCTGGAAACAGTGGGGTCAAAACTAACGTCAACCCCTGAGCCCAGCCCCAAAATTTCCCTTTTTTTTGGGTACATTTTCTTTGGGAAAACCCATAAAAAGATTATAAGTTTTTAAAAAAAGGGGTTTCTAAAAAACCTTTTTTTGGGGAATTTTTCCCATTTTTTGTTGGGAGTTATCATTTGTGAAACCATATGTTTTCAATATTCTAAAAAAAAAGCATGTATACTGATATAAAGGAAACTCATAAAAGATCTACCATACTCATTTTTTCAATCCCCAATTTAATAGCCTTTGTTTGGGGGGAAATTCATAAAAAAAGGGGGTTTTGGGGGTTACAGGTACGGATTTTAAAAAAACGTTAATTCTCATTAACCCTTCCCAAAATGGGAAATTTTGGGGGAAATTTTTTAATTTTTTTTGAAAAATTTTCACGAGTCATTTAAGGACAGGGAAAAATTTTTTTAAAAAATGTAAAGGGCTTTCCCCCAATTAAATTAACACGTGGGAAAAGGTAAGAAAATTTTATAAATTAATTTTTTAAAAAAACATTAAGTAAATATTTATTTTTGGACAAATAAATAGGGATAATGAATGGGGTTTTTGGGGGAGATTTTTTCTGATTTTCCCCGTTCCCCAGTAGAATAAAAAAATATATTATCAGATAACTTTGTGTAAAATTAATTGATTTCTACAATTTTTTTTAGGTTTCAGGAAAAAATTTAAAATTGACTGAATATGAAATTTGGGTACGTTCTTTTTGGGGGATATTTTTTATTTTCCCCCTGCCTGAAAAAAAAAATTTTTAACAGAAAAATTTTTTAAAATTGATTATTTTCATAAAATTTTTTTTGGGTTTCAGGGAAAAGTATTGATTAAAAATTAAAGGGATGTTTTGTATTGGGATATTTTATTTTTTTTTTTTTCCGTGCCCCAGTAAAATAAAAAAAATAATATTTAATACATTATTATATAAAAATAATTGATTTCATATAATTTTCTTACTAGGTTTCAAGGAAATGTCAATATTGACTACAAACGAAGGTGATATACAGCAAAAAATATATGACTATACCTATACATATATACTTAAATATTTTTCATATTATTTTAGGTTTAATTCTAAGAAAAATGAATATTAGCGGTAATAATTTGTGTTTCAAATAATTCAGGAAATCGGGATACTTTATTCTTTATTCTAAATAGTATGTTGTTGGCGTATGTTGCAGGTAAAAAAAATATTTTCTAAAGTTAGCCATGGATTTGACATTGACTACTCCTGTCAATGAATATTTTATGTGTGGCATTATAAGTTCCTCATAACATTGTATACAATCATAAGTTAGTAAAAAAGTGATAATAAAATGAACTTCAAATCGTATGAATTGTGTTCCATTTGCAGAGAATCACAGCACATTAAAATGTACCATAAAACTGTAAAATATCTAACATACCTAGTGGAAGAATCTGGATTAAATCCTGAGCAAGAAAACTTATTTGAAGAGATTGGCAACATTCTGCGTGATATTGTGCCTTCTTCTGGACACAAATCTAATACTCATAGAAATAAACTGGTGTCTCAGTACTATTTTCATTTAATGAAACACAGGCATATTGTTAAAAAAAACACCGGTTCTGTGTTTTATTCACCACTTAGGAAAAAGGAGGCAGAAGTGGAATTTTTGAAGAATTTAAAAGTAATTAACGATATTATAGAATGTACACCTTAATACATTTTTGTAATATTTCCAACCTATAAAGTAAGTAAATAAAAAATATTGTCAATATTATTTCTATATTATTTTTGTCTAATTATATGAAAGCTGTCATGTGCCGGGAAATTTCCACTTAATAATTTTACGTCTACATGCTAATGTGGATGAAAAATTTTCAGAATATTTGCTGGTTACCATAGTAACAATGTCAAAATAAAGCATCTGATTGGTTGAAAATGACTGGTATACAATTTTCTCCTATATTACACTTTCATGCGTGAATTAAAATTTGTCAACGTAATTGATGGATTTTAAACCTTTTTATAGTAGGTTTGGATTATATTATGGACTGATGTTCTTAAAATAATTAGGACATGCCCAAGTTTCCATGCTGATTTGTGATTTTAAAATTCAGTTACCAGTTTGTTGAGGTTATTTGTTGTCAATTACGTGTTTTCTAAAAATATTTCGTCCGTGGAAAGAACCTAGTACGTCAGAAGAAAAAAATTAGTTATAGAAAACAATTGAAGCGCGATGTTTTATCAGTTGACACAACAAAAAGATGTATAGTTGAAACGTTTTCGGATTGCGAAGTAGGCAATGAATCATATATGTATATCAATATTCTAAAAAATATCATGTATACTGATATAAGGAATACTCATGCCACAGATCCACCATACTCATTTTACATGCTAATCCCATACTCTAATTATAGCCCATTGTTCGGGGAGTGGAATTCATAGAAAAGGGTTTAGGGATTCCAGGTACGGAATTAATAATACGTAAATTATCTCGTATATTACACTTTCATGCGTGAATTAAAATTTGTCAACGTAATTCGATAATTATGACTAATTTGATTGATTTTAAACCATTTCATAGTAGGTTTGGATTATATGTTTGGACTAATGTTCTCAAAATAATTAGGATATGCCCAAGTTTCCATGCTGATTTGTGGTTTTGAAATTAAGTTACCAGTTTGTTGAAGTTATTCAATTACGTGTTTTCTGAAAAATTTTCGTCCGTGGAAAGAACCTAGTACGTCAGAAGAAGAAAAATAAGTTATAAAAAACAATTGAAGCGCGATGTTTTATTAGTTGACACAACAAAAAGATATATAGTTGGAAGGTTTTCGGATTGCGAAGTAGGCAATGAATCATTTGTAAGGCCTGACATATACGTCTAAGCCCTGCCCACTTGTTTGAGATATACTTAAGGCACGCCCAGATACCCTGAATAAGCTAAAACTAACGTTAAGGAGAAATTACTTACACTACAGAAGGATGGCCAATACTTCCTATCAAAAACAGATGGTTTAAAGAGGGGGACTCGAAATTAACATGGAAATTGACTCATTTATAATGTGTTGATCCTTCTGGTGTATTGTGTTGCTTCTTCATCAGTTGTGATGAGTTTGTGATACAGTTTTAACGAAATTTGGAAATGGCTCATCGTGAAGTTTTAAACGAGCAAAGTAAGAAACTTTTGTTAAATGTTTTGGCGTATTTCCAAAATAACTTTCACTGAAATCATTTCTATTATTAATTGTGCCGCTGAGGCATTAAAATCAAGCCCTAGGACAATTTTTCGAATACGGCATGGAGGCCCAAGTGAAATACATTTTTTCACTGTTGCAACAAGTGCTAAATGTAATGGTTTTATTTTATTTTCATTAGGCCCCTGCAAAGAGAAAAGCTTTCAAAACACGAGATTTGCCTGAAAGAGTTAAATCTGCAATACGGTCAGTTATTTATACCATGATAGAAAATAAACAGTTTGTAATAGAAGGAATTTTACTGAACTACTGAATAGACAAATTATAGATGGCTGTAACACAACCTCAGGTATAATTTGAAAAGGTCCAGGTTTTCTTTTCTCAAAAGATAATAGAAGAAGGTATCTAATAGAAAGACCAGTGATTGCATCAAAACAGGTAGTGTTTTTAAGAGAATATGTGAATAATGCTGCATGTGATAGTCCCTCAGATGTGGTGGTCCTTGATAATACGTGGATTTTTCAATATGGAAGTAATACATTGCATGACGATGCTCTAATATCTGTGTGGAACAAAAGGAGCTCAACGATACATAATTGCTGGAAATGAAGATAGATTTATTGATGGTGCCGGTCTTATATTTTCAACTAAAAACAAAAGTGCTGATGAACATGATAATATGAGTTCGGAATTATACGAAAAGTGGATGGCAGAACAATTGTTAACGAGACTTCAGAAACCATCATTGATAACTAAAAATATACGCATTCCTCAGCGCGCCTTTAAATGTGAACTGTTAAAAATTGTGCACTAATTTAAGCCAAAAAAAATGGATATGCGACTCATAAATTAATTTATAAAATGGTTCATTCGTTCTACGACTACCATCATACTCACTGTCAGTTCAATGGCATTGAACTAATGTGGCACAATGGAAAATATTTTATAATAAAAGGGCTACAGTGACGAGGCTGTATTGAAGCATTGAATAATGTTACTACTCAAAATTGGGCTGATTGTATTACACACCCTGAAAATTTTATTAGTACAAATTGGAAACGAGAAAAATTTCTGGATTGTCAAATATCACCCATTGTAATTATTCTAGATGAAGATTCATCATCCGAAGAAGATAATTATCCTCCAGACGCAGACCACACCATAATTCAGAATACACAAAATTTGCGGTACTGGAATGACACAAATCCCCATATCTTTCGAGTAGGTCACACACAGTTTCCACAGAAACTGAATGTGTGGGCAGGAATTTGGAAAACCATATTTCCGTAGGACTTTTATTTCTGGAAGAAAACGTAAACGGTAATGTATACCTGGATATGCTACAAGCAGCGCTGTGAAAGCACTCGAAGCATTTTTGTGCTCGCAAGCACTGTACTCCCGAGCACTTTTTTGAATCAGTGCTTAAGGCTTAGTGCTTCGAGAATTTTACGAAAAAGCTCAGTGCTTAGTAATCCCGAAAAGTGCTCCCGAGCTCTTCAGTGCTCCGGAGCCCTCTTCGGGATTACTAAGGTGTAAGGGGTGAAAACAGGAATCAAATGTTAACCCAAATGTCAACCTCACCTGCCCGAGTGATAACCTTGGTTATCCGGTGCACCCTGCTAGATAACCGACAAGGCTCTGACCACCGAGCGACTGCCGGAATAAGCAGTCCCCACTTGCTGGCCAACAGCTTCGGGTGGAAGAGCTGGCAAGTGAAGGGCACCTTCTTGCCCTGGGGTTAAGAAATTGACCCCGCAGGTGGATGAACTAATAAAACGGTCAACGACATAAGGAGGCAGAAGGCAATGGGAAACCACTGTATTAAAAATCTTCAAGATTCCCCAGGAAAATGATCATGACATTGACACCTCAATTGCAAAATGTTACTAATCATGGAAATCGGAGGCCAAGATTCGGCAGGAGAGGAAAAACACATCACGAGGCCTCTCAGGTCGTAAACATGCGAAAACTCCGAGAGAGAAGTCGACAAATAAGATTTGATCTGAGAATAGGAACATGGAATGTTCGAACACTCTACGATGCGGGAAGATTGAACAACTTACTGTTGGAAATGCAGAGAATAGATATACAAATATTGGGAGTATGCGAAACTAGATGGCCGGACGCAACCAATTTCGACTCGAGAGATTATACAATTTACACATCCGGAACGAGAGATGCATCTCACAGTAACGGAGTGGCCATAATACTGAATAAATCCCTCAACAGATCAGTACGAAACTTTGTGCCCTTGTCAGACAAAGTAATGCTATTGCAACTGGCGATGAGACCTATAAACGTGAACATCAGTCAGGTTTATGCTTCCACCACTGATCACGATGACGACGAGATCGAAGAGTTTTACCAACTAATTAAAGACATAATGAAGGCGACAAAGAAACACGAAATCACTATAATCATGGGAGACTGGAATGCAAAAGTGGGCAGAGGAACAACAGAACATGTCACCGGACAATACGGCATAGGAGTACGTAACGACAGAGGGAAACGACTTATACAGTTCTGCCAGGAAGAAGAATTCGTAATTACAAATACCTGGTACAGCCTCCCATACAGGAGACTGTACACTTGTACGTCCCCCCAACACACGCAGAACAATATTGTAAGAAATCAAATCGACTACATCCTGATTAACCGACGATTCCGTAATTGTTATGAGTCAACGAAAACATATCCTGGAGCAGGCGTACACTCTGATCATAACTTGCTCTGCTCAGTATTAAACGTAAAACTTAAAGAGATGAAACAACCAACAGAGACCACACGAATACAACAACATGTACTAAAGGACCCCGAAACCATCAAAGAACTAACCCAGGAAATAAATGGTAATATACATACAACTATATCATATCCCCTTGAAAACAAGAGTGTCGAAGAAAATTGGCGACAAGTGGAAGAGTTCAACAGTTAGTAAAGCCAAAGGGAAAAAAGGGATGGATGACACAGGACATATCGAATCTCATGGAGGCGAGACGAAAACACAGAAACGATCATCATAATGAATACAAGAGAATACATCTTATAATTCGCAAAAAAATTAAATGAGCAAAGGAAATGTGGCTTCGGGAATCCTGCAAAGAAATCGAACATCTTCAGACCATACATGATGACTTTAACTTACATAAGAAGCTAAGAGAACATTCTGGCATATATAAAAGAAAAAACACAACAGTGTTGCATAACGATGGTGTAGAGGCGCTGTTAAGAAAGGAAGATCAGTGTAATGAATGGCAACAGTATAATAATAATAATAATAATAATAATATAACTTTCTTCATGATAAATAAATACAGCTAAAAGGCTACATGTTAGGAGTGAATAAAGTACTGAGGGATAAGTGCAAGCACTTGTTACCCATAAAAAAGATAAATGAAAAAATATAAAAAAATACAGATAAATATATAAAAAATACAGATAAATATAGTACAGATAAATATAAACAAAACAGATAAGATACATAAATTCCACTGAAAAAAAGAATGAATGATGAGATCCAGTTGAAATACTAAAATATAAAATACATGATATATAATAAAATACAGTAATGAAAATACAATAAAACACGAAGACCCATAGTTGAATACTATGAGATACAATAGAATGAAAGAAAATAAAAATACAATTTAATGTGCAAAGAGTAGGGTACGGTTATCCATTTTTTTTATCAACCATTGGATTCTATCATGGTAATAAAAAATGTTCTGGGAGTCTGTAGTAAAAACTTTTTCAGGTACATTTAGAAAAAAATGTTGGTAATAGGTTTTATGCTTTCAGGGATGGTGTTATACATTTTAGTGCCAATATAGGAGTAGCTCCTCTGTGACAGTGATTTTTTCAATAATGGATGGGTAAGTAGTTGGCGCCCTTGAGTCATATACTGATGAGAGGGGTGAGGTGCTTTATCTATACTGAAATGATATGTTATACACGTATTAAAAAATAAAATCTGACGAATATCCATAATCTGTGATGTACTGTACAGATCCTCAGTAGAATATCTACGCGGTTTTGACATAATTATTTTCAGGAATCTTTTTTGTAGAATTTCGAGTGGATTGATGTATGTACGCGCAGCTGCGCCCCATGCCTGTATTCCGTATCTGAGATGACTCTCTACAAGGGCAAAATACAAGGTTTTCAAGTTTTCCGTTGGTAGGTACTCTTTCATGTGTTTGAAGGTAAATATTATATTTTGTAATTTTTTTATCACGTAGTTGATATGTCTATCCCATCTTAGATGCTGATCTAGATATACCCCTAGGTATTTTATTTCTTTCACTGATTGGATACCATGTGTCCTTATGTTGATGTTTTTATTGATCTGTTGCATATTTGTCATGCCGGCAGCATTACAGCTAAAAGGCAGAAATTTAGTTTTTTTGAGATTCATGGTAAGGATTTTGTGATCAAACCAGTCTTTTATTACCTTGAGGTCTTCCTCTACTTTTTTCCTTAGATTTGCCCAAGTATCTGCTTCATATAAAACAGCAGTGTCGTCTGCAAAACCTATTATTTCTCCACTTATTTTCAAGCTGAATAAGTCGTTAAGGTAAAGATTGAATAATGTTGGTCCCAAGACCGTTCCTTGTGGTACTCCATATTCAGTGTCTAGTTTTTGACTTATTTTATCCCCTACTCTAACAACTTGCTTTCTTGAACTCAAATAGCTCTCAAATAAATTTAGCACTATACCTCTGATACCCGAGTTCTCTAACGCTTGAATTAATAAAGGGTGGCTCACAGTGTCAAAAGCCTTACTCAGATCAATAAATAGGCACAGGCTAGGCCTACCTCTTTCTAGAGATGTATGGATTTTTTTTGTTAGGTTGAGTATGGCATCCACAGTTGAGGTTTTTTCCCTAAAACCGAATTGTTTATCAGACAACAAGTTAAATTTATTCATGAATGAAGTTATTCTGTTTTTTTAAAGTTTTTCGAATATTTTTGCCAAGTGGCTAATGAGAGAAATTGGTCTATAGTTACTTACGGATGTTCTGTCGCCATCTTTAAATACTGGCACAACAATAGATATTTTGAAGGCATCAGGCCAAATTCCCTTTTCAATGCTCTCATTTATTATGTATGCTAGTGGGGTAGAGATCTGGCATGATATTTATTTCAAAAGTTCTGTTCGTATGTCATCAATTCCAGGGCTCATTTATCAAATTAAATATCTCATTTGCATTCGTAGGGGCTAGTAGCATAGTATTGGGCAGGGTCTTTGGCGTGCTCTCGAAGTGAGGGTCTCTTTCAATTCTGTCAGCAAGTATTTTCCCAAAACTCACAAAATTTCTATTGAATTCATCTGCTTTTTCCTCATTGTTTGTTAGTAGAATTCCATTTTCATTCGCGATAGTGTCAATATTTATTTCCGTACCATGTCCCACAAATACTTTGTGTTTGATTTTTGTTTTTTTATCTGCTGCTCATAAAAGTTTTCGTTTGTTTTTTTTTAATTTGTTTGTGAGTCTATTTTTGTATAATATATATTCGTTTTTTAGGGTTTGGTTTTCAGGATGGATCTTTAGTACCTCGTGCATTTCATTTTTTTTTGTTTATCATTCTCAACATACTATTTGAGAGCCACGGGGCAAAGGGCGTAGTTTTGCGCTTAACTAACTTTTTTTCAGTGCAATTTTCGATTGCTAGTTTTATTTCATTAATGAAGGCATTCGTTGCGGCGTTTGTGTCTTTATGTGTATATAGGAGGTCCCATGAGGTGTCTTTTATAATTTTGGTTAATTTGTCATAGTTGGTGAATTCTTTATACTTGTTTTTGTGTTGGTTTTTTACCTCTTCCAATATAATTTGTAGAATGACAGTATCATGGTCGGTGATTGCAGATTTAAGTGTCAGTGGGATAGTCATATCAACTTTCTGATAGTTTTTTGGTTTGAAAAAGATATGATCTAAGCATGTTTTTAGCCTTGTAGGATTGTTAACCATCGAAGTGTATCCGAATTCATTAAGTATGTTTATGTATTCAATTGTATTTACACTGTTCTCTAAGATGTTAATGTTCATGTCCCCAATGAAAATGTTGTACTCATATGTTTGTGTTTGATTTTCTTCGAAATATTCCTGTATACTTTGTAGAAAGTCATTTATATCAGAGGCTAGCGAACGGTAGCAAGCTGTTATACAGATATTTTTGTTCCCAATATCAGCCCTGAGGAAATGTATACCACGCTTTGAAATAATTGAGTGTTGGAATGAAATATTGTTTTTCAGATATATAACATTTTGATTATATTGTCCTCGGTTGTAAACTAAGTTATAGCCTTATATATTATATAGCTCTGGATTTGCTAGGTGCCTGGTTTCGGTCAGTACTATACAATCAATACAATATATTAAACTCATCAAAATTTTTACCGAGACTCCGTATATTATCGTGTAATATGGTGAAACTTCGGTTTTTATTAACATCCAATCGGAGTGTTTCTTTCTGTCACTAGATACCGCCAGTTAAAGTTTATCTTTTCCGGCGTACCTATAGGTGTTACAAGATCGATGATGGTTTGTTTACGTTGTGTCTCACTTCAGCCAGAGTTCTTTGGACTTTTGGCTGGTTGACTACTCCGTACTGATGAGGCCAAGAAGCCTGAAACCGGTATGCGGATTGTTAGGTGAACACGACTTAAATTAAACATAATCGAGCTTATCAGAAAGAAACATTTGCATTCAATGTCCATTGATATTTTATGGAAGTATGCATGGATTTTCAGGTGAATATCATTCAACGTTCTGCGTGGTATTTGCCAGGAAAGTAGTTGTTTTTCACCTGAGATCTACCTTTCTCTGGTTCAATTTTATATTGAATCTTTTATGTGAAGAAAACCGTTCAAATTCGATTTTTCTATTCATTCCACTTCACATGGCACTTATCTCTCACTATATGCTAGACGGGCTTGCCACTCCTACTGAGAAGGTATCTTTTATTTAGAAACCTATCGAGGTGGGAGATTTTCGGAGTGTTTCTTTCTGTCACTAGGTACCGCCAGTTAAAGTTTATCTTTTCCGGCGTACCTATAGGTGTTACAAGATCGATGATGGTTTGTTTACGTTGTGTCTCACTTCAGCCAGAGTTCTTTGGACTTTTGGCTGGTTGACTACTCCGTACTGATGAGGGCCAAGAAGCCTGAAACCGGTATGCGGATTGTTAGGTGAACACGACTTAAATTAAACATAATCGAGCTTATCAGAAAGAAACATTTGCATTCAATGTCCATTGATATTTTATGGAAGTATGCATGGATTTTCAGGTGAATATCATTCAACGTTCTGCGTGGTATTTGCCAGGAAAGTAGTTGTTTTTCACCTGAGATCTACCTTTCTCTGGTTCAATTTTATATTGAATCTTTTATGTGAAGAAAACCGTTCAAATTCGATTTTTCTATTCATTCCACTTCACATGGCACTTATCTCTCACTATATGCTAGACGGGCTTGCCACTCCTACTGAGAAGGTATCTTTTATTTAGAAACCTATCGAGGTGGGAGATTTTCGGAGTGTTTCTTTCTGTCACTAGGTACCGCCAGTTAAAGTTTATCTTTTCCGGCGTACCTATAGGTGTTACAAGATCGATGATGGTTTGTTTACGTTGTGTCTCACTTCAGCCAGAGTTCTTTGGACTTTTGGCTGGTTGACTACTCCGTACTGATGAGGGCCAAGAAGCCTGAAACCGGTATGCGGATTGTTAGGTGAACACGACTTAAATTAAACATAATCGAGCTTATCAGAAAGAAACATTTGCATTCAATGTCCATTGATATTTTATGGAAGTATGCATGGATTTTCAGGTGAATATCATTCAACGTTCTGCGTGGTATTTGCCAGGAAAGTAGTTGTTTTTCACCTGAGATCTACCTTTCTCTGGTTCAATTTTATATTGAATCTTTTATGTGAAGAAAACCGTTCAAATTCGATTTTTCTATCCAAAACTTCCTTGCACTCATGACATTCATTTAGCTTGAAAGTATTTATGCTATTCACTTCAAAGTCACGTAAATATGGATCCATATCAGTTCAGATGAAAAGAAAATTAAATTATCTCCAATAATGGAACATGGAACAAAACATTCGATAAATAAAAAAAAGGACTAGCGATAAAATCATACATGGGCCAGACATATATATTTCATTTGTTGTTTACACTATCAGAGGTAAAGTTCAATCTGGTTGAATATTTTTCTCTTGGCTGTTGGACGAGTGTATGCTTATTCACCTTGAGTTTCTGTTTCTGCGTCGGTCTGTTGTCCAGTTCTCTCCTATTTTGGAATTCTTCAGGTTTTTGTATGGTCTCTCTTGTGTGTATGGGTGTTCTTGTATGTTTTGGTGTCGTCTCTCTTCTAGAATGTTCTCTGATATCTGGTGTTGGAGAAGCACTTTTAGGCTTTTCGTCTTCACTGAAGTCAATTTCTGTTAAATCTTCTACGGTGTATTTCTTCTCTCCCACGTACAATTTGTTTCCTTTTATGTAACTTTTTTCAGTTGTCGTTTTTCTATAGTGATGCCATCCTTCCTTCAATACTTCATTCTCTTTCCTCTGTCGCTCAGTAAGATCGTTTGCTATTGCGATTCCGGTATTTTTCAGCTTTGAGGAGTTTCTCAGTATGTTTTTCTTTTTCACTAATGACAATAGTTCGATTTTCAATGGTGCTTCGTTATGTTTGCCTAGGGAATAAAAGTCACTCATATCGTCTTCTGTTAAGGTGACACCAAGCGAATTCTTGATTAGTTCGCAAAAGTCGGAAATGCTTCTCTCACTGGGATGTTTATTCAATCCAAATAGGATAAGATTTTTTTTCTTACTGTTTATTTCCAGGATTTCGATTTTATTTTTCAGGATCTCATTCTCTTTCTCAACTTCACTCACTCGTTTTTTTATTGATTCTATATTCAGTAGAATTCGGGTTTCGGACGCTTCAATTGCATTTTTTACTTCTATCTTACTCAACTCAATTTTTTCCGTAATTTGGGCTAGGAGTTCTTTGTTATCCATTCTCTGGTTTTGTATTATTGCTTGCCCATGGACTATAGATGGATTAATCTGAGTGCGACTTGTTCGAGAAAAAAGAGAAGAAACAAAAAAGCGGTAGGTATATCGAAGATTACCTTCAGCTAATCAGTTCTTGGGTGGAGAAAAGTTTGATCTTCTTTCTGCAGGCGGTTTTTTGTGCGGAATTCCCACTTGTTATCACTATAAGATAGTTCTAATCAGGAGCTCACTTGAAAGCACGTGTTTATCACCGTGGTATGAATGTAATTTTATATATCCAACAACTGTTCGAGGACGAGACCCGCGAAACGTTAAAAAATCTACTGAATGATTATATGGCAGAGCACGGTCCAAGCATTCTCAAATCCGAAGTTCAAAAAGCAATACACCAATCAAAGCAAGGAAAACTCCAGGACCCGATGAAATTCCTATAGAGCTGGTAAAACTATTTGATGACGAAAGCATATCTGTTCTAACGGCATTCTTCAATCAGGTCTACCAAACTGGCAAACTTCCCAGCGACTGGCAGAAATCGATCTTCATCGCCTTACCCAAAAACAACAAAGCTAATAGGTGCAATGACTTCCGATTAATTAGCCTAATGAGTCACACTTTGAAAATACTTTTAAAGTTACTTCTCAATAGAATATACGCCAAATGTGAACACAACATTGGCAAAGAACAATTTGGATTTCGTAGCGGACTAGGCACACGCGAAGCCCTTTTCTGCATGAGGACACTACTACAGAGAAGTTGTGAGTTTCGAAAAAATATCTATATATGTTTTATTGACTTCGAAAAAGCGTTTGACCGAGTCAAACACACAAAACTTTTCCAATGTCTAAAATCATATAACGTAGACTATCATGATATGCGCCTTTTGTTAAACCTGTATCATAGTCAAACAGCAGTGGTCAGGCTAGAAGACAGCGTTACAGATGAAATACCAATAAAAAGCGGAATGTTCTATCACCCCTGTTGTTCAACCTTTATTCAGAGAACATATTTCGAGAGGCTTTACATGGCAGGACAGAGGGAGTAAAGATAGGTGGCGAAATTATAAACAACGTAAGGTACGTAGATGACACTGCCATCATTGCAGAAAACCTGGAGGACTTGCAAATGCTGCTGGATAGAGTGCATGAGGCTGGTCGAAAATGGGGTATTAATGTAAACATCAGAAAAACGAAATGGATGACTGTAGGTAGAATAAACATAGAACCAATTCCGATTACAATCAACGGACACAACATTGAACTGGTATCACATTTCAAATATCTGGGTAGCTGGCTGAACAATAACATAACGTGCGACGAAGAGAACACTCTGCTGTTACGTATGGAGCATTCTTTTGTACGGATGTGAGACATGGACGCTTTAAGCTGACATCATGAATAAAATAGAAGCGTATGAGATGTGGTGCTATCGGAGAATCCTCAAGATCCCTTGGACTGCACATACCAGTAATGAAGAGGTACTCAGACAGCTGAATAAGGTTCGAGAACTCCTGAACACCATAAAAACAAAAAAGGTTAGTTATTTTGAAACATAATAAGCTGATAGTGGAAGGTGAATCATACACAGTAGCAGATATTGAAAACGCCAAGAAATTAGATAGGGAAGAAAGCTATTTCTCGCCAGTTACGGAAATTAAGATGGTGAGTGAACCTCCTACACCATCTCCAAGGGAATACGAGACAGAAGAAAACCTACCTGAAATAGAAAGTGAGACAGAGGCAGCGAAGAAGATAGAGAGAAACAAAATTGAAGTAGAAAGTGAGAAAATGGTACTGAGAAAGGAATTCATAATAGCAGAGACAAAAAATACGAAGGAAGAATTGAAGAGGTCTTTCAAAAAAGGAGCTCCTGGCCAAACTTCAACAACAGAGACCCCGAAGAAAAGTTTTGCCCAGGGAAGGAGCTTGAGAATTCCAAAAAAACCTCAACAAGGTGAATCATAAACTAAATCAACTCATTTTATCTATACAGCTTTCCAATCTGGCAAAAGACTAACTTTCGATCATTCTATTTGTACAACTTTTCAACCACTATACATGTTTTACATTTCATTATTCTATTTTATCAGTCGTCCATTATATAAGTTAATATTTCGGTAGAAATTTCAAATAATTTTACCTATACAACTTTTTAATATGGCCATAATTTTATATTAGTTTTGAAATATTTTATTTATACAACCCTCTTAACCACTATACAATATTCAGAAGAATTCTCAAATAATTGTATCTATACAACTTTTTAATCTGGCCATAATTTTAATTTTAATTTTATTTTAATATTAGTTTTGAAATATTTTATCTATATTTTATCTATATATCTTAACCACTATACATTTTGATAATTTAATTTTTTAATCGTCCATTATTTTAGGTAGTATTCTTGTTCAAATATTTGTATCTATTATTATTCTAGTCAGTGCATATTTCCTGGTACTATAAAAGAATGCAAAGCCAAACAAGGTTCTAGAAACAGTTATATCACTTCACAATTACATAAATGCGATGAATCCATACATCAGAGAATACCAAAATGAACTAATTTCTGCAAAAGTTATCCACGATGCCCATACCTTCAAACTCATAACAACCCCAAATCACTTCAAAATATTCCATATGAATATTCGTAGCGTGACAAAAAATATTGGTCCTTTAACTGTATTACTCGATGAACTATCCGTAGAGTTTGACATTATAATTCTAACGGAAACTCGCCAACTTCAGGACACTAACCTATTTTATATTCAAGGATATGACATAGTCTATAATCAGGGATCACTTAATAAAAATGATGGAATACTTATATTTGTAAAACAACATTTGAAATATGATTCCAAAAATGTTTCAATAGGTGATGTTAATGCATTAAATATTTCAATTTCAACGGAAGATCAAAAAATTAACATAACAGCTATATATCGTTCCCCAAGTACCTGTCAAAGAGTTTCCAACAGAGAACTCTCAAATTACTTGAGCACGTCTCGACAAGCAGATGTTAACATAATCACAGGAAATTAATATAAACCTCTTAGAAGATACAGACTTCGTTGAGGAGTATAAAAACATATTAAGTTATTTTGGATATAATTCCTATATAAATGAATATAAAAGGCTACCGAGCAAAACGTGCTTGGACCACTACTTTGTGAATGACAAGAAAAAGTCCAAAGAATTAAAATTGAAATCATATATTTTTCGATATAATATTACAGACCAGAATCCCATTGCGCTCACTTTCCAAAATTATGATAGAAATGTACACAAACAACCAAACAATAGATTTAAACTGTACACAAATTATCAAGCAATGAGATCTGAATTGAAAACAGAAAAATGGTATGACATTTATCAAGGAGTAGATGTAAATGACATATCAACTAAAATCATAAATGAGATAAAATACTGAAAAAAAAAAAAATAAAATAAAATAAAACAGAAATGGATGACACCCGGATTGCAAAAGTCAATTAATGAAAAAAAAAACAACAAATTTAAACCAGGAAAAAGAAATCAAAGAAACAAATACTACAAAAAAGAATCGAAAACGACAAAACAAGCAAAGAGGGAATACTGCTCAAACCAAATCGAAAAAAATAAATGGTCTTCTAAAGCCATGTGGGAGACAGTAAATAGCTTATGAGGGAAAACAAAACCAGAAACGAAAATCGAGGTTATTGAGAAATCGGATGGTACCAATATAACAAAAAAAGTAGACATCGCTAATGAGTTCAATGAATATTTCAGCAACTTGGAAAAACTTATGCGGAAAAAATTCCAAATGTTGGAAATTACGAAAACAGAAATTTTGGAAAACACCATGTATCTACATCCAACAAATGAAAGTGAAGTGATCTCAGTCATAAATAATTTAAAACCAAAAAAATGACCTGGGTTTGATAATATCAGATCAGAAACATTAATAGAAATATCCCAGGAAATAGCTGGCCGATAACTTTCCTGTGAACAGATGTTTTGATACAGGGTGCTTTCCAAAAATATTGAAAAGTGGTATCATAAAACCACTTCATAAAAGCGGAAATAAGTCAAATATAGATAATTACAGACCTATAACCCTTATATCGAATATAACTAAGATAATTGAGAAATTAATAAAAATAAGACTTAGTAATTTCCTCAAAAAATTTAGTATTTTATCAGATCGTCAATATGGCTTTAGAGAGGGTAGATCTACAGAGAACGCTATATACAGAATGACCTCTATCATTTATAAATCCATGGATAAAAAAGTTCCTATAATTAGCATATTTCTAGACCTCTCTAAAGCCTTTGACACCGTGTGCCATGAAAATCTTCTTGAATACTCCAAAAATACGGAATTAGGGGAAACACTTACGAATTTCTGAAAAGCTACCTATCTGATAGGGAACAGAGAGTGGAGCTCGAAGGAACTTATAGTACAGCAAGAACAGTTACTTTTGGAGTACCCCAAGGAACTGTCCTTGGCCCACTCTTATTTATTATATATATGAACAGTATGCTTTTTCTCAATACTACCGGCAAAATTATCAGTTTTGCCGACGATACAACCATATTATATACAGCTCCAACTTGGCAGAAATTGAAAGTAAAAATAGAAATCGATTTTCCAAATATTACAAATTACAAATGAATAAATTGACACTAAATTACAAGAAAACGAACTACTTACCCTTTACGTCATATATAAATGGTCTGCCCAACTTAGGGCCTTTGAATGTCGGATTAAACTCTCAAATTCCCGAATCGGAAAAAACAAAATATCTCGGTATAACGGTTGATCGCCATTTGAGGTGGGACTTACAGACAAAAGAAATTGTCAGAAAACTCAGGGGATTCTTATCGAAATTTAAACACCTCAAAGATTTCCTAAACATAAAACATTTGAAAACACTATATTTCTCCCTAATAGAGTCTATACTATCATATGGAATATTAGGTTGGGGCGGAATTAATGACTGTTTTCTAAATGAAGTACATGTTTTACAAAAATGGATATTAAAAATAATATACGGTAAAAAGGCATCTTTTCCCACAAATTATTTATACAGCGAATCCCAAATGAAAGATGTGAGACAGATTTTTTGTCAAAAAATCATTATTTTCGTAAAACTAGGAAAAATTGAACTCACTCTACATAAACACCCCTACAATACTCGAAAAATTGATGAAATTTTCTTCCCACGTTGCGAAAAAACTATCGGCCAACGAAATACCAATTATTTAGCACCCAGAATATATGCTTTATTACCAAACGAATTGAAAGATATAAAAAACTACCGAACGTTTAAAAAATAATTGAAAAAATGGATTGCCAAAGATAGACTTATATTTACCGAAATTGTAAACCAGAGATAAACACATATAACTGAGCAATTTATGATGTATATGTATGTGTGCATATTAGTGTATTTGTGTATATTAATGTGAGTATCCATCATGTATATTTCACAACTCTTCTTTATTAGTACTGGAAAATTACCCCGATTGTGACTTACCCTCTAATATATGTAAAATCTCAATGAGAAGAGCCCACTTATGATGTAATATACTACCTGAATGTGGCAAATCCACAATTTTCTACCATGTTTACCATTTGAAAAAAAAATTACAGATTTTACCCATTTTAATGTAATTAAAAATAAAAATAAATTACTATGGAAATCACATACACAAGTAGTTAATACTACTTCTGTGACCCACCTGTTTATTCACAAGCACACTTGTATAAGTATTTCGGACATATAATGCGAGGTACCAAATATCACATCCCTCGCCTGATTATTCAAGGAAAGGTTGAGGGCAGAAGATGGATAGGTCGCAAAAAGCTATCGTGGCCACGAAATATTAGAAACCGGACCGGACTAGGAGTAGAACAACTATTCCGAGTAGCGACAGATAGAGACCAATTCAACCAAATTGTCATGGAGATGGCCCACGCTTGAAGACAGGCACGGCACCGAAAGAAGAAGAAGCACTAAGCCTTCTCTCACTTACGAATCTATAAATGTTTTCGAAACATGAAAACGCGACCAGCGGCACCCCCAACAACTAGTGAACGCATCTGTGTCCTCATGTTATGCATAGTCCAGAGATATAGGCATTGTTTTAAATATTTTGCGTTGCGACGTGAGTTTAGTGCTTAACTATTGCTTATCTGACTGCAGAAACTTAACGAATGGACTTCCTACACACGATAATATTCTATTAAGGAATCTTCAGAACAGTTATAGGTAAAAAATTAAGTACAGACTTGAATAAAATCGGTTCAACATTGTCGGCCGACTGTTTCTTTTCCTACGGAGAACCGGCCGATTATATCATTTAACAAGTACCCGTCCACATCTGAAGTTTTCAGTCAAATAAAAAAATGGCGTCTGATAACATTCTGGTAGCTGCTGGTGTTTGTGCTGCATATTTAATAATAAAAAACAAAAAAACGACGATGGTGGAAAAAACATTATTTCATCTGTAGTCGTAGAAAATTATTTTGATAAACGTGTTACTTCGACTTTTTTCTTGTTAAGATGCCTCTACTCATTCCATAGAGCGAAAACTCAAACTTTCTATAAAATTCAACGTATTTTCAGTTGTCCACATTTTGCAACGTATTTTGTTGATTTTAAAATAATTAGGTACATTTCACTGAAAACTAACCTCCAGTAAAATATCCTCGATCCCGTTGAAAAGCTGAAACAATGTATCTAGTCCTAAAACTGGTACAGACCTGCCGATGTTTTCCATTTAAAATCGATAACAAGGGACTCGGCGATTCCTTTGATAAAATGTCCCCCGATGTTATTGTTTCGTCTGCGCCAAGTCAGCCGAATCAAGAGCAACAACAAAGATACAGTCGGCCGACAATGTTTCCACTGATTTTTTATGAACATGGATTTTTTTTTCGAAATATTTTTAGAAATTTTATTCAATGTGCTGTGTTCATGAGTTTAGGGTCCGATTCCATTTATAATTGGTATGTGGGAGTTTTTGAGGTAACGGAGATCATTATTTTTTTGAAAAAAAATCAGGAATTTGAGATGGCGGCTTCGATTTGGCTGACGTGTGTTGTATCGTTGATGATAATAATAATAATAATAATGTTTATTCACGAAAGTTTAAATTTTACAATAATTGAAGTATATATATATATATATATATATATATATTGTATGTGAATAAACAGGAAGAAATCACGAAGCTTCAGTATAAAACTATCGCTTGTATGTGATATTAAACTTAAAACTAAGTAGTATAACACTATAATATACAATGAGTATGAGTTTTTTGTACATAATAGAACTATTTTTTTTTATAAACTCTGGTAACATATTATGTAGGCGAGGTCCGAGGTAATTAAAACATCGTTGTCCAATTGCTTTTTCCGATCTATGTATCTTGTTTTGTTTGTTCCTGGTACTATAATTGTGATCGACAGATTCAAGTTGTATTTTATTGTTTTCCACATTAACTAATAAGTTGATGCAGTAAGCCTGCCTTACGTCAAATACATTGGCCTCTTTAAATAAATTTTCACTGGAATATGTAGCTCTTTTTCCAAGGATGATTTTCAGTATTCATTTCTGAATAACATTAAGCATTTCCAAGTGATAATCGTTAACACCTCCCCAGCCAATTATAGCGTAAGATATATGTGACTGTACCAGAGCATAGTATAATACTTTCAAATGATTTACATCTAAAAATTCTTTCAAGTATTTGAATTTGAATAAAAGACCTCTCAGTTTTCCTACTATATATTTAATTTGAAGATCCCATCTAAGATGTCTGTCTATCACAATGCCTAAGTATTTGATGGAGTTTACTTCTGGAATTTCTGAGTTATTTCCGAAACGTAATGAACCCATATTGGGTAAGTGATTGGAATACAAAGTAAATGATAAGTACTTTGTTTTATCTAAATTCAGAGTTAAATTGTTATACCTAAACCACTTACCTATTTCACTAAAATCAGTTTCAGCTTCTGTTTTTAAGTTCACCCAAGTATCAGATTCATATATTATTGCAGTGTCATCTGCAAAGCTTATGATTTTTCCCTCGGTATCAAAGTGTGAAATGCTGTTCATATAAAATATAGATAGAAGAGGACCCAGTAGGTACTGTTCCTTGAGGTACGCCATATGTAACAGTCATAGGATCACTGAGAGTACCACCTATGTCAACTTTTTGTTCGCGGTCTGATAAATATTTTTTAAAGATTTTATGAATATTTCCTCTTATCCCATAGCATTCTAGTTTGTTCAAAAGCTTTTCATGAGATACCGTATCAAATGCTTTTGAAAGGCCGACAAAGATACACAAGGCAGGTTTTTTTGTTCAATGCATTATAAATATTACTTGTAAGATAATAAATCGCATCTTCTGTTGACTTTCTTTCTCTGAATCCGAACTGAGAACTAGAAATGACTTTATGTTTGTTCAAGAAGCTCAGAAGTTTCATTTTCAGTATTTTTTCAATTATTTTAGCCAAATTCGAGATAAGTGAAATCGGTCTATACTTACTTGATTATGTTCAATTTATCTCCACTCTTGTAGAGTGGCTTAATAATTGCAATTTTGAAAATCTTTGGAAAACAGCCCTGTATCAAAGCATCTATTTATCGAATAAGCCAGAGGTTTTTTAATTTCATTAGATATAGCCTTCAGTGTTTCCGAACGAACGTTATCGGGACCTGGTGATTTTTTAAGTTTCAATTCCATGATTACTTTATGAACTTCATTTTCATCAGTGTCGCGAAGCTACATGGTGTCTTGCAAAATGTTTTCAGATTCATTGAAATTATGAGGTACTGAAAATCTATCAGCTAATCTTTTTCCTATCGAACTGTAATGGCGATTGAAACTATCAGCGATTTGTTTATTGTTCTGTAATATTTTTCCATTTTCTAGTTTGATTTTTTCTATTTTGGTTTCGTTTCGAGTTCTATTGCAAATATTATGAACACACTCCCAAAGCCCTTTTGAGCTATTCTCATTTTTATCTTAAATTTTTTTCGAGTAGTTCTTTTTTGCTGTTTTTGTGAGCTTGTTTAACTTATTCCTATATAAATTATATTCTCCTCTCAAGACATGATTTTTAGGGTTTCTCAATAATTTTGTGTGCATGTAATTTTTTTTCTTGATGGATTCATACAAAGCAGGCGTTATACAATTTTTTCTACAATTAAAAATATTTTTCCTCAGTTTAACCTCGCGTGTATTTTTTTCTATCAAAAATTTAATTTTGTGATGAAATTTTCTGAAATTTCATCTGGATCGTTTTCGTCGTGAATACAAAACCAATGTTCATCCTTTAGATCTGACCTCAGACGGTCATAGTTGATAAATTTTTTGAATCTAGAAGTTGAAGGAGGTGCACGTTTACAATCGTAGTCTACAGTTAGTCCTATTGGGAAATGGTCCCTTATGATTTTTTTAAATCCAAATGATTTGATTTTAGAAATGGAGCTTTTGACAAAAAAGTGATCAATGCACGTTTCGCTTTCCGGACGAGTGATAGTGTTAATATACGACACGAATCCTTGGCTGTTCAAAATATTTTTATATTCCTCTACATAGTCAGAGTCAGACAATGAATTAACATGTATATCACCAGTAATTATATGAATATCGGCTTTTTTAACATTTTGCAAATATTTTAACAACTCAGAATTGAAATTCATAGGGTAGGTACTTGGTGATCTGTAGATACCGGTTAAAATAATGTTTGTTTTATTAATTCGCATCTCAAGTTGCAGAGCTTTGATTTCACCAAAGTTATGGATATCATAAGAGTACTCAAGATCATTTCTGACATGAATGATTACACCATCATTTTTGTTGAGTATGCCTTCATTATATAAAATATTGTAACCACTTATTTTGAGTAGTTCCGTATCATGGACTACGTAGGTTTCTGAGAGAACTATAATTTCAATATTGGTTGATAACTCCGACAGGAAAATAGATAGTTCATCTAAATTTTTTTTGTATACTTCTGATATTAACATGTATGACTTTAAACTTTCGAAAGGACACTGGTTCAACATCTGCCATATTTGTAATAACCTGTGATTTAATCAGGTCATTTTTATAGTATCTTATGAATGGATCCATACTGTAAATGAAGCCAGTAAGATGTGTTAAAAAATAGTAACCCGAGAAAAAAAAGAACTAAGTAATGAAAGTAGACATTCAAAAAAAACTCACTGGCAGAAATAAATATTTACCTTGTTAGTACGGTTACTATAGACAGTAGGTATAGATCCAAATTTATTCCAATTCAATAATGCTGGTGATGAAAAGTTGTCTATTTATTCGAATTGGTTGATCGAAGTCTTCGTTTGTTCATGAAACCACCAGGATGTCCAGTAGATGGTTTTATTGTTTTTTTGTTGATTGGAGTTTCAGAGACTTCTGTTAGTTTTTCGGGTGCTTTGGATTGTTTTTTCTGTAATTGTTGGCTAATTGATTTATCTGCAACGTTTATGACCTTTGGTGGACTCTCGATAAAAAAGTTTTTATTTTGTGTATTTGGCGTCGCTGGTGCACTATCCGATTCAATGTCACCCTGGTCTTCAAATGCTTCCAAGTCTTCAACGGTATATGTCTTATTTTCTACAAATAACTTATTCCCTTTAATGTAGCAATTGTTCGAATTTGCTTTAGCTTTTGTCAATTGTTCTCGAAAAATCTTGTTTTCCTTCCTCTCAATAATTGTGTGGTCGTTGGCAACGCTCACATTTGTTCCTTTTAGCTTATAACAATTTTGAAGAATCACCTTTTTTTCAAATTAGAGATTAGTTCTACTTTTATATATCAATATATCATACAGTACAAATCATTGCATTTTACATAATTATTATGTTTCCATTGATGTTCTGGATTCAATTCGACGTGATTGAACCAAAAATACAAAAATGTCTTTTTTTATTTGGACCAAATTGTTTATTATATCATTTCTATATCAAAAAGTAACTTAAGTGCCTAACAGTCTCACTCTTTCGAAAAGTGCTCAGTGCTTAGTGCTCGAACCACTTTTCGTCAGTGGCTACAAGAAACGATCCATCCACTCATACTTCAAATACTAGAAAACATTTAGAAAGATTCTAGGAACACACTAGTTTCCAGCAAATTCGAGAGTATATGGATGTAACATACCCTATGAGATGGATTGGACGTTGTGGACCGATCGAGTGGCCGCCACGATCACCAGACCTCACACCTTGTGATTCATTTCTTTGGGGTTACGTCAAATCGAAAGAAAATGAGTTACAATCCGACTCTTTGGAAGGACTGAAACAACGAATAACACGGGTGTGTGATGGTATACCTGCAGATATGTTACATCATGTTCGGGAAGAATTTTTGAATCGAATATTTTATTGTCAAGAAGCATTTCAAACACCTGATTCGTTAATTGACAACAATTTTGCTTCTTATTCTCAATAAATAGTTTTGTTTTCATTTCAAATGCATATTGTAAAAAAAAGTTCAAAAAACGGTAACCCGACTATGGAAAAAAATTAACATAATAAAAAAGTCTTATTCCAGGACAGGCCTTCGAGTCGAAACAACACCCTGTATATCAATATTTTAAAGAGCAGAAAAAAATAAGTAAGACCAAATGTATTTGGTGTTTCCGCATACAACTTTTTTACTTATTAACTTGAGTCAAATCTAGATGTTTCGATAATGAGGTGGCACAAAATTAAATGTTTTCCCCAATTGGTACTTTTTCAGCTTTAATCCATATAATTATCAACTATTTCTTATTCTCCTAATTTCTGGATCCCAACCTTATTGAAAAACGAGAGGACATGTCCGTATTTGGGACAAATTATTATTATCAATGACTAACTTTCAAACACCCTGTATGCGTAGAAAAATTATCATAACATTTGTTTATTGCGCTACATTTAAAAAAATATATAAAAAAGACGAAAAATGTCCATTTCGAAAAAAAAATAACTTTATTTTAAACAAAAATAACGTTGCAGAAAATCTACCTTTTAAAGGTTATACATCAAAGAAAATAAAAAATAGAATTTCCTTTATCCGCGTCTAATTATTTTTATAGCTAGAGCATGATCATTTCTCGACTCTTCTGATACATTCTTGATAATAATAATAAAAACAAGCAGTCTGTACGCATTGTTTGATAATACACATTTCTTTTGTGTCTAATTCTTTTCGTTAAGTCAAAACAATTTGTTGCAACGTTATTTTTGTTTAAAATAAAGTTATGTTTTTTTCAGAATGGGCATTTTTCCTCTTCTTTATATTTTTTTTCAAATGTAGTGCAATGAACAAATCTTATGATAATTTTTTCACGCATACAGGGTGTTTGAAAGTTAGTAATTGATAATAATAATTTGTCCCAAATACGAACATGTCCACTCGTTTTTCAATAAGGTTGGGATCCAGAAATTAGGAGAATAAGAAATAGTTGATGAATTCATGAATTAAAGCTGCAAAAGTATATACTATTTGGGAAAAAAATCATCATTTTGTGCCACCTCATTATCGAAACATCTAGATTTGACTCAAGTTAATAAGTAAAAAAGTTGTATGCGGAAACACCAAATACATTTAGTCTCACTTATTTTTTTCTGCTCTTTCCAAATTTGTAAGTAAAATTTCAAAATATTGATATACAGAGTGTCGAAACCTACTTATTAATGTTTTTAAGGCCGGACCTGGAATAAGAATAAGAACATACGAATCAAATATTACAAAAATGTATAAGGTGGTTCATAAGTTATGATTAATGGAAAAAATAGGGAAATTAATGAATCACCCTGTATCTTGGTTATAAAGAACGATAAACCTATGAAATATAGGTTATTCAGAAGCACCTCGGTGTCCTCCATCTACCCTTACTGTATGCGCATTTCCCAATGAATAACCCTGTATATAGGAAAACTAAACCTAATTATATAAAATTTAAAAAATGGAATTATAAAAATAAAAGATGACAAACACACTAAAATTTGTTTATAAAATTTTCTCAAAAGCTTTTTGAACTGATTTAAATTATCACAGTTTTTAATAGTCACAGGTAGTTTATTGAGCTCAATTATTTATTTCTATCAAATAGTCTTAAAATCTAATTGTACAAAGTGTTAGGATTGAATATCTCAATAGGAGTAAATTAATGTTTAATTGACTCATTCTAATCCTCTTACGTTAATAGACAATCTACCGTCGGCCTGATTCTACGACTAGGCTTGGTACCGACGCCGGTGAGCACAATTCCCACAACCGGAAATTTTGTCGCATCCTCTGTTGTTTCAGAGATAGGGTTCTTCAACGATCTCAATATCCATGAACTCGAGACCGCCATCTTAACGTCCCCTCCGAAAGACGGCATATCTATTGTCATATTTCGTGATCATTGATATGACGCCTGCAGCTGCGAAAACGCTTCTACGCTACAGTTATTCTGGGCGTTTTTAACGCGCACCTTCTCTGGCAGGTGGTCACCCAACCAAGTACTAGTCGCGCCGCTTGGCTTCGGATCTTGATAAAACTATAATTTCGGTAATTGCCAGCCCAAAACTGTGATCATCTGTGATAGGGATTATAAAAACAAATATCAGTAAAATATCTAAGATAATAAGAAACGCTCCGAAAATTAATAACAATTAGATTTTTTTGTATCTTCGCAAAAATATTGTAATTTTTATTTGATATCACCCTGGGCTTGGAAGGTATATTCAGGATAGTCGGGTAAAGCTTGTAAACTCGATCTTCTAGAAAGTTTGGAGATCAATAAAAACAAAAAGTCCGAATACTTGCTTAGATTAATTTAAATAATTATTATTTGTTGAATTTGTTTCACTGAAAATTAAACAGTAGAAGTGAATTTAGTTTGCTTGCTATTTCGATGTGGTTTTAGAATGATATCTCGTAAATTTTCAAAGATGTAACAAAAGTTCGGAAAACTCTTTTTCAATGTTCAAAAATGACAATTGTGACGAAAATGCAAAAATGGTACACTAAACGAAGAGGAAAAAACAGTTTTCTTTACGCGAACAAGTGAGTGCGGAGTGTGCAATTAGTGCAAAAAGAAAAATATAATATTCCCATATTTAAAACAAAACAAAAAGTAGCCCAATCAATTCTCATCGAGTTGAGAAAAAATCTTTCTATAATTCGATTTTGTGTGGCAAATGGAATTTTAATTCACAAACGCGTTGGATTCCAACGGATCAGATTTTGTTTTTAAACTCAGTTGGGAAGTTTACACAATTCATAGTAATGGGGTTTCCACCAAACGGAAAGATCTTCCAAATATGAAGCATGAAGCCATACTTCGGTTTCACGGCTAAGAAACCATTCCAGCGGACTTCAGTAGCAATCAGCAAATGTTTCGTTTTCTAAATTTTATTTTTCTTACAAAATGGAGAAGCGGAAATTCTAAATTTTCCTTCAAATCCCACACAGACTCCATAAAAAACAATTAGACACATGTTTGAACATATTTATGCAGACGAAATCTAATTGTTCATCAACATAAAAGGAATCTTGAGAAAAAAAGGAGATGCCGTAGATCATTCTCTGGAAAGAAGAAGAAAAAATTAAAAATTGATAAAGTTGATGAAGCCATTAGAGTAGTTCCCACCTTGGACTCAATTACCAAGAAATTACCCGACTATCCTGAATATAGCTTCCAAGACCAGGGTGGTATCAAAAGATACAAAAAAATATAATTATTATTAACTTTCGGAGCGTTTCGTAAAATCTCCTTTTCCACATAGTTAACTGAAATTTGTTTTTACAATCCTCATCACTCATCACAGACGATCACAATTTTGGGCGGAAAATACTGGAATTATAATTATATCAAGATCTGAAGCCAAGCAACACCAGGAGCGGCTAGTACTTGGTTGGGTGACCACCGCGACGGAAGAGGCGCGTTAAAAATGCCCCCGAATAACTGTGGCGTAGAAGCGTTTTCGCAGCTGCTGGCGTCATATCAATGAGCACGAAATATGCGGATAGATATGCCGTCCTTTGGAGGGGACGTTAAGATGGCGGTCCCGAGTTCTTGGATGTTGAGCTCGTTAAAGAACCCTACTTCTGAAACAACAGAGTATTCGATAAAATTTCCGGTTGGGGGAAGTGTGCTCACCGGCGTGGGTATCAAGCCTTGTCGCAGAATCTGGCCGACGTCAAATAAATGCTAAAAAAAAAATTTTAATTCTTAATCATTAGGATTGTTATTTAAATTCATTTCTATTGTATATTAGCCTCAGAGGATTAGAATGAGTCAGTTGAACATTCATTTACTCCTATTGAGATTTTTAGTCCTAACACTTTGTACAATTTGGTTTCAAAACTATTTATAGAAATCAGTAATTGAGCGTGATAAACTACCTGTGACTATTGAAAACTGTGATAATTCAAATCAGTTCAAAAAGCTTTTGAGAAAATTTGATAACTAAATGTTGGCGTGTTTGTCATTTTCATTTCTATAATTCCATACATAATTTAAATTTTATTCAATTAGGTTTAGTTTTCCTATATATAATAATGTTTCTAACAAATCATGTTTGTAACAAACCCTGTTTGTCAACTTTCGTAATTTTCATGTAGCATTGATGTTGAATAAGTACATTATTATTATTCTTCAGAACACGGAATAAACAGTGATGCTTGTTATTATTATTTTTTATTATACACTTTCCTGATACTTTTCATATCTCACATCACTTAGTGATAACATCTGACGATCTCAAGCATGGAAAAAAAAAAGAATTTGATGGGAAATCAAAACAACAAATTCAGTTCTACTATGATTTTTTCGGCACATTCAACTGACTTCCCAAAAACATATTCAAACAAAAATAGGAAAAGTAACATTTGAAGTGAAAGAATAAATCTTTCCCTATGGTCGGCAAGTTCGAACAAAGCGCAAATCCTATAATATTTTATCAGGGGTGGATGATAAACTACATCCTCATCCAACTAAGAATGGATATACTATATAATCTGTAGCGCCTTACGGTCATTTATGCTATAAGTGGTCAGCGAAGTTATCGACTGGTTTTTAAGCGGGAATAGTTTTCACCCAATTTGGCCAACAATATACTTTATACTGGAAATAATATTTATATTTTTTTCCGGTTTCCCTCATAATTCAACACTATACTATGTACGATTCTGAACAAACCCTATATTTTCAGTCGAAAATGAATTTATTCAACTAAGAATGGATATACTATAACTGTTATTAGTTGTGGAACACTTATCAATCTTCATTTTACGAAGAGCACTTTGTCATATACCGCCCCCTCCCATACCTTTTCAATCATTCACTACCATATTGTGAAAATAAGACGACCGAAAAATACGAATCCTTACAAAACTCTCGCATAACTTGTAGGAGGCGAGACATATTTCCCCCATACCGTAAAAACTTCCCTAGTAAGTACCCACTAACCTGCCCAACACCAGGCAGAGGCATCCCCTTCGCCCACCATTTCAGGAGTGGCAAGCAGGATGTTTACACCCCATTTTGCAAGAAACGGAAGAATCTATATTATATTAGTTTTAAGTTGTAAATAGTAGGCTAAGTTTATTTGTACATTGACAAAACTGAATAAAACTCTTTTGATTCGAATTGAATTGATATCTGAAGTCAAGCACGGCTGGGCGCGGCCAGTACTGGGATGGGTGACCACCTTCAAAAGCCCCGGCTAACTTTAAAGCTACAGGCGTGTCATATCAATGAGCACGAGATATGGTGATAGATATGCAGTACTCCGGAGGGGACATTAAGATTGCGGTCTCGAGTTCATGGATGTTGAGCTTGTTGAAGATCCCTACCTCTGGTTGGAAACACCAGAGGATTCGACGTTTGGGGAGAGTGTGCTCACCGGCGTAGGTGTTTAGCCCTGGTCGCAGAAATAGCCCGACGTTAAATAAA